>JABUQX010039996.1:52500-74978 GCA_015478945.1 Trachelipus rathkii | reverse complement strand
ACACTTAGAATTTAATCACTGAAAAGGGAAATAAAGAAATATAATAAAAGTATAACAAGGATAACAAGGGGACATAGGGGTTGCTTCAACTTGGACGACACAGTAGGAAAAGGAAACCACTTTCATCTCTTCTTCTTCTGTCATCTCACATACTTGAAAGGTAGGTACAGGAAGGAGAAGGTCCACATTCACAATCTAGGAAGAGGGACAGACATAAAACTTATCAATCTTATACCTTTCTCTCCCACACCTTTCACTTGTCTTGTACAACATACACTTACCACTACACACTACAACACACTACAACACACCACAAGCACAACCACGAAGCACCTGCAAAACACCCACACACTAAACACTACTCTCTAACCACACTTACTATTACTACATTACTACTACTACATGCCATGCACAAACAAAACTCTACCCGTTACCACTAACACTACTCTGAACTACTACGTCACTACTTCTACATACTGACACGACACTAAAACATACTCACGACTTCACTCTGGATCAGACAAGTCTGAATCCCTATAATACCCATACCTCATCAATAAACTCCTACCATCTTCTAATACTTCACCTTCACTCTCATCACTAGACAAGTACTCTTCAATTCTCTCCATCCAAGCACAATATCTCTCACCTTTTCTACGTCTCATCCACTCTTTTACCTTAGCACTACGTTCACCTTTCTTACTTTTCTTTTCCACTTTTACTTTCTTTACTTTTGCTCTCGCTCCACCTTTTTCTACACCTACTGCTGCACACTTTGTTTCCACTTCCGAACCACTACACTTCACTTCCACATCCACAACAGCCACCTCACTTCCTCTGTCTACTTTTACATCCTCATACCTACTGACATCACGATCACGATTACCACTCACTTCTTCCTTCACAGTCTTCTTTTCACTACAACTGACATTCACCTCTTTTTCCTCATCACTCATCACTACTACTTTTTCACCACTTTCTCCCACACTCTTGTTCTCCTTTTTTCCTTCATCATTCACTGCGAACAACGTATGACACAACCTCTGTTCGTTATCCGAGGTACTACTATCACTACTATACAAAACAGTATTTCTACCCAAAAACGCTTCCATACTTTTTAAAAACTCATCAGTACTACTCTCATAGACACTCTTACCTCTTCCCATACCACCTAGACTATCCACTACTTGTCTATCAACATTACCACTTTTACTACTTACTATATTACTCTCCACATCTACCTTATTCACACCACTTATACCTTCTTTCTTCTTGACACACAATTCACTATAATCTCCATACAAATCACAGTCTCTCCACAAATGTTTGTCCGATCTACACAAGTCACATCTCTTTCTCCTCCACACACTTTCTTCACTATTTCTCCTTACTCTTTCACCATAAAAAATCAGATCATCAACCACATTATTACTACCACCTGTTGCACCTGCACTACTTTCTACGGTTTCTACTACTCTACCTCTACCTCTACCAACACCACCAACACTACTAGTACCTCTTCCCCTACTATCACCATAAACACCTCTACCTCTACCTCTTGACGGACATTTATACGCATAATGAAATTTCGACCTACAAATATTACATTCACTCACTACACCATTCTTGTCTTTCACATTCAACAATTGACCATTAACCCACTCTTCACTTCTGGGCCCAGACACACATTGACTTGAATACCAACTCTCAGCTACATCACTTCTATTCTCTCTGTTTTCACCTTTTCTACCAAAACCCTCACATATATTTATCAGAGCATCACGAAACGTACGGAACACCCACTCATCCTTGCCACAATACGCTAACACCATTTGCCTTTGATTCTCACTCACATTTGCTCCCTCAAGTAGATGAACACATTTCATGTCTTCACCCAAATCCACTTTACCAACAATCTTACACCTCCTCTCAATCACCTCATACCTATTAGCATACTCTCTCATAGATTCACCATCCTTCCTTTTAATATAGAAATATTCACATAACTTATCGTACCTATCTCTTTGCTTTTCTTTTGCATACCGTTCATCCAGTCTACGTAATATTTCATCCACACCTTCCTGTTTTCCTAACGACTCCCAATCCACCATCCACACACACTCATACGCCTTTGCACACAAACCAAACAGAATCTCACCTGCTGGTTGCTCAAATTCATCACCACAGATCTTAAACCACAACTTCACTTTACTCTTCCACACATCATACTCATCTGCATTGAGGTCACCTTTAAACTCAGGACACGCTCTACGCACCCTTTTTTCTACAACTACTTCTACTTTCTTTTTACTACCATCACCGGTACCACTACCACTACCATCACCAGTACCACTACCACTCCCACTACCATCACCTTCCTTTCCCATATCTTACCACGGTACACACACCAACCAAAACCAATCAACAAGAAACTCACTACTGCCTCGTTACACCACGTCACGCACAACACAACCAGAGCAGAAGCGTAACTACGCTCTGCTACCACTGACAAAATTACAGTGGCAGCAAAATAGTTTACAAAACACACAAAGTTAAACTTACCCAATGTTCTCTTGTTGATCGATAAATAAGGAAAAGAAAGATTACTTTTGGTACTAAGTATGCCAAAGATACTTATGATAATTAAACGTTAAACGAATTTGATCATTTGTGGTGCCCACTTTTGATCTACACTTTATTACGTTAGAAAGCAACCACTCACAGTACAAACAGTACAAGAAAAGTGCACCTTCCTATACTGACACTTATGGGGGTACATACGAGGGTTACCACTAAGTGAGATACGTCTATTTCGGCAACCACAATGTACTATAGTGTAACACAAAAGTTTTTACGACTTCACTATTACGTTACGTTACACCGGACTGTGTGTTACACTTACACTTAGAATTTAATCACTGAAAAGGGAAATAAAGAAATATAATAAAAGTATAACAAGGATAACAAGGGGACATAGGGGTTGCTTCAACTTGGACGACACAGTAGGAAAAGGAAACCACTTTCATCTCTTCTTCTTCTGTCATCTCACATACTTGAAAGGTAGGTACAGGAAGGAGAAGGTCCACATTCACAATCTAGGAAGAGGTACAGACATAAAACTTATCATACTTAATTTAAATTGTTTTTCAAATCCATAAATATGATCTGTAAAAGTAAAAATCAGCAGTTTTTCAGTATTTCACTTTTTCTGAAGATAAGATTATTATATATGCAATGTTGAGGTAGAAGGAGAAAAATGTCAATCAAAATAAAAATGCAAGAACAGGAAAAGAGCACCTGAGAAGAAATGCACCTAGCAGAACAAGCAATTTAAAGCGTCATCTGCAACGCTGTCATATGGAAATTTTCAAAATCGTTGAAGAAAAAGATAAGGAAACTCCGACTATCAAACAAAAGACTGAAGAAAAGAAAATGGAGGCTCAGGGATCAATTGTTAAATATTTTGAACCCCAAAAACATCTTCACACTAGTGAACTATTAAAGTAACATTGATGTCATGTAAAACGTGGCATTTTCCTAACTTTTTTCTCATCTGAGGAATTCCTGATATTAAACGGAGTAATAGTACCCTTATATAAGGGTAAGGGAGATAAGGGGAACTGTAGAAATTATAGGGGAATAAGTTTATTGAGTGTTGTAGGAAGATATATGCTGGTATTTTGGTCGAAAGAGTGCGTCGAGTCGAGTGACTGAAGGACTGATTGGTGAAGAACAAGAAAGCTAGATGGTAGAGGACGTGTGACTCAAATTTTTTACATTGAAAACAAATGACGAGAAATGAGGGAGTAAGAATTAAATTGTATTTAGGTTTTTATGGATTTGCAAACAGGCGTATGATATAATAGGAAGCTCTATGGCAGGTGTTAGTGATATATGGTGTTGGTGGTAGGCTTCTGAATGGAATCAAAAGTATGTATGAGGATAGTGAGGCGTGTGTAAGAATAAATGGTGTCAAAGGTGATTGGTTTAGTATTAATAGCGGAGTGAGACAGGGTTGTGTTATGTCTCCTTGGTTATTCAATTTATATATGAATGGGGTTATGAAAGAATTAGAGGTGGGGGTGGCAGGAAATGGTGTTAGAATGATGGAGAATGGAGATGAGTGGAGGGTGCCCTACCTATTATATGCGGATGATTTGGTTCTTTGTGGCATCTGAAGAGAGTTTGAGAAGATTGGTAGAGAGATTTGGCAGGGTGTGTAAAAGGAGGGGTTTGAAAGTAAACGTAGATAAGAGTAAGGTTATGATTGTGAGTGAGGACAGTCCTCGTGTGAAGTTATGTTAGATGGTGAGCAGCTGGAACAAGTGTCTGAGTTTAAATATTTAGGGTATGTGTTGGATGAGAAGGGAACGGATGATGCAGAGTGTAGGTAGGAAAGTTGTGAATGGTGGGAGTTGTTGGTGCAATTAAATCGTTGGTGAATGTAAAGTGACTGCCCAGTGCGCTAGGTCTGCATGAGGTGGCAGTTGAGTTAATGTTATTAGATAGGAGTGAGACTATGGTCTGGAGTAAGAAGTATATATCTAAAGTACAATGTGTTCAGATGGACATAGGTGTGAGAAGAATTGATAAAATGAGGAATGAACGCATTAGAGAGTTGTGTGGTGTGAAGAAAGGGGTAAACGAGAGAATAAATGAAAGTATGTTGAGATGGTTTGGTCATGGAAAGGATGAACGATAGTCGGTTGGTTAAGCGGGTGTGTATAGTGGTGAGTGTGTTGGGAACTGACCGGCTGGGAGACCGAAGAAAAAGTGGATTGAGTCAGTAAAGGAATGTTTGCAAGAGAGAAATGTGAGTTTGGCAGAGGCGAGAACTTCCGAGAAGAAAGGTGCATGATAGGAGAGACTGGCGGGGTGTTGTAAGGGGGTATGGTTGTGGCCCACCTGGGCCAGGGAATGAACCCTACACTTGACGATTTACCATAGTGAGGATCCGTCGTGGTCCCGTAAAGCTCTAGGGTGGGTTTTCTGACTGCGACGAGTTCTTACTAATTAATGGTACAGAAGGGTAAGGCTGGGCTTTCTTTTTCGACTTTTGTCATATTCTACTGCTTTTCTTTTCCGATGCTTGCCCGCACCTTACTCCCAGTCTTGGGAACAAAAAGGAAGATGAAGAAAGAAAGAAAGAAACGGAGAAATGGCTAGAAAACTAGGTGTTTTTCTAGAAAGACATGATATAAGATACATGGTGGTTAAAGAAGCTTAAAACCAAAAAGAAAAAATAAAGTCTACTCTTAAAGGAAAATATGTTTTCTTAAAAATGGAGAACAAATTATTTTGCTATAAACATTCAGTTTTTGAGTGATGAACACAAAATTATGGTGAGAACTTTGTCAATAACAGATAAGTGCTCAATATGACAGTAGTTTTATTCGTGGTCTTGTTGAGGAGGTTATAAGGGATTATAAAATTGAGAAAAAATAAATCCTAGCTATAGTCACTGATAATGCCTCAAACATGATAAAAGCTCTGGAAAAATTAAATGAATCCATGGGAATGGAAAATATTGAAGAGGCGGAGAGTGAAAAAAATACTGAGTTACATACGATTTGTGAAACAGGTAACTGAAGTGGACTGATTTCAAATATCACAAGTAGTAGAAGGCTGTAGCCCAGACACCAGTTCTGACCTTGGAACCTAAGCAGTAATGACCTTGAAAGTGAAAGTTGATTAAAAATCGGATTCGAAGGAATCGATTTTGTCTGATTTTACTAATGTGGCGCACACACATAGGTTGCGTCCGTGTGCCCCCCGTAGGGGGGTCCTGTCCCCCCTAAAAATTGAAATGATCGTAGAAGGCTAAAATTTGGAGATGGTATAGAGGAGGTATGAGTAAGTAGGATTCGGATTCGGAGCCAGCACCGGTGCTGGGTAAGTAAATATTTGTATAATAATACAATATTGGTGTCTTTATATGTTATTGAACCCGTAGATCTCGAATATGATGGTTATAAGTTCGTAAAGGGTGTCAGGGACCCCCCAAAGGGTGGTCCTCTGAAGAAATGGATGGAATGCATAGAATAGGAAGGCTGAAATTTAGATAGTACATAGAAGAAGGAGAAGGAGTCTGAATCTGCTGAGTTTGAGTTGGCAACGGGTCCGGTGTGGTGCTGAGTTAGTAAATATTTGTATAATAATACAATATTAGTGCTAAAATATATGTTTATAAGGTCGTAGAGTTCGAATATGGTTGTTTGAGGCCCCTGCGAGGCGTGGGTTCCGTCAGCACTCCCCGACCCGGCGCGAAACCGCCCGCGCCCGCAGGCGCGAACCGGCACGAAACCGTCGCGAGAGCAACGTGTTCTGTTTTTTTAGTTTTGTGAGTGAACTTTTTTGTTTATAACGTAAAACATTTGCGGTTTTACATACCCTAAATCAGTAAGTCAGTAAATCAAACTGCCCTCCCACAGCCCTCCTGCCCATCCATGATCTATTGATCTATTGATTCAAGTCATATTTTGTATAAAACTTTTTATTTTATTTGTTTAAAAATATATTTTCTTACTAATATATATATATATATATATATATATATATATATATATATGAAAAACTAGAGATATAGTTAAACTTTTATATATATATATATATATATATATATATATATATATATATATATATATATATATATATATATATAATATATATATATATAAAGAAGAATAATTATTATATAAGTATATATATATATATATATATATATATATATATATATATATATATATATATATATATATATATATATATATATATATATATGTTTATATATATATATATATATATATATATATATATATATATATATATTAAAATATAAATAACCTGAGTTATAGTTGAACTGTTAAAATTGGAGGAGTCGGCCGGAGTCGGAGTCGGTGTTGTGTCGGCAAAGAAAATTCCCACCCGGAGTCGGTGTCGGTGTCGGCGTATTTTGCCAACTCCAGCCCTGGTCAGTAAGAAAGACACAAATTCTACCTCAACTTATTAGGACACATATTATCATCTAAAATGTAGGACTTTACAGGAAACTGAACCTCCAAACAATTGCACTTGTAACAAAATAAAAGCACATTTTAGCTGCCCATCACTGCAAGCTCCCACACAACCAGAAACATGATCATTGGAGTTACAATAAAGGAGCATTAAAATATCAGAATGAAATAAACAACCGGGCAAAGTGGTAATTTCACACTCAATATTACAATGTTTATCACATTGATTTTAACTATTAATATTAATAGTTCTAAAAGGTATATGTTCAATATCAACTCTGACAAACAAACTGTAAACAATGTAGAAAACATTAAAGAACACCAAAAATGTCATTAAGATTTGCTCATGTTTAACACCTGTCGCCCAAAAGAAACATATCCACTAAACAGGAATTTCACACTGTTGATAACAGCTGACCCACCACCAATCATAACATTATCTAACTTCTGCACTGGTTCTTCCACCACTCAAAATAAAATATCGTTAATAACAAAATAAGGTATCATTTGCATACACTATTCAGAAACACCATCATCTGATACTATAGAAAATTAACTCAAAACACAACTACAGCAGAATCCCATATAATGCTAAAATTATATTATTGTCTATAGCATAAGTCTCAATTATTATCTCTGCACCCTGGAAAATATGAACATTAACAACACCAAATGACACTTAACACCTCCATTTTTTGAACATCATCTATCTTGTAAATGAAGATTGCTCATGTATTACCCAATATCATGACACTACTGACTGCACTGTAACTGATACTGATAATAAGTTAAATGATCCTGAGTTAGGCTCTCACAACCTGAATATCCCAAAATAGATTTAATACCTATCTGATTTTAACACGCCTCATCATATATCTGCATCACAAGAAACTCTGGAACATCCATGAGTAATTGCACAGAATCACACAATCCAAGAATATGTAATATGGTTTACTCCAGGACACATTTCACTTACTCACAATCTCCCCAAATGATCCACACCTAATCTCCTGTACCTTGTCACCAGTTTTGACCACTTATCATTCAAATGACCAACAAAATCAAACACACACACAAAATGCTAGTACCAAAATCTAACCGTTATTTGTCTAACTTACACGCCCTCAATATTTAGCTCAATAACTCCATTTATTTATGTATTTAGCAGCACCAAATTTCAATAAAATTTACTTCTCCTCCATTTTTAAAATATTCATCTTTTCACAATGTTGACTTCCAAAAAGAAATTCAAACACTGCACAACATATCTTCAATTGAAGCAATACAACTATATGGTCTCAGTTACACGCCTCAACATCTCTATCCTTAACCCCCCAAATATTGATATTTAAAGGTCAACAAATTTAAATGAAATATCCATTCAATTTCTTGAACGCCTTTTATTCAACAATAAATTTAAATACTCATGCACAATTGCTATAATACCTTGTATAATCCTACCATAATGATCCACCTTAAGTCACAGATCTGCTCTCATATATATGATATATATATATACATACATAAGTTATATATTTATAAAGATATATATTGTTACATATTAAGTTGGTTATATATATATATATATATATATTATATATACATATATATGCTCTCTCTCTATATATATATATATATATATATATATATATATAGGTGATATTTGGTTTAAAACCACAACTATCATCGATCCATATCTCAAAAACTACGAAAACTGCAATAGCTACAGGGAAAAGGAATATTATTGTTGAACTTCTGGCAAAATTCAGGAAAAAAAAAAAAGCATAGCTCAAAACTACAATAGCTTTACAGCGAAAGGAATACATTTTGAAATCCTTGTAAAATTTTAAGTTAGAAATGTAAAAAAAAAAAAAAAAAAAATGAATAAAATAAATATTACTTATTTTTTTTAGGAGCAGGGGACAATATATATATATATATATATATATATATATATATATATATATATATATATACATATATATATATAGGTTATATATATATATATATATATATATATATATATATATATATATATATATATATTATATTATATATATATATATATATTATATTATATATTATTTGTAAAGGTATACACGGCAATGTAGGGGCTCGAGCCGACGGGGAACACAGGGGGACGTTTTCCATACTATGGGAGGGGCGGAGGAACCCCTGCGACACCCAAATACCAAAGAGTTCGGAGACCCTCCCCGGAGGGTGGGAATTAGTCCTACCCCGTTCCCCGAAGGCCGAGAGACCCCGACCCCTGCCATCGGTGCGGGTATACCCTTGGTATTCCTTTATAAAAAAAAAAAAGCAAAATTTAATAGAAAGCCTCTATTTATTTTAACGAGCAACCAATAAAAGGTCTCTAAACAGGCTCTCTAATCATATTACTATACTTATTTTTAATACTTTTTTATTTTTTATTTTTTTACATTTTCCTTATCTAAAATCTTAACCAGGATTCCAAAAATGTATTCTTTTTCGCTGTAGAAAATAGTTTTGATATATATATATATATATATATATATATATATATATATATATATATATATATATATATATATATATATATATATATATATATATATATATATATATATATATATATATATATATATATATATATATATATATATATATATATATATATATATATTTATATATATATATATATATATTTACATTTTTCCCGCACTAAAACTGAACCAGCATTCCAAGCAATGTATTCTATATCGAAAATGAACTCTAAAAAAATTAGTGCTGCCGAAAAGTAAAATTTTACCATATATATATATATATATATATATATATATATATATATATATATATATATATATATATATATATAATATATATATATATATATATATATATATATATATATATATATATATATATATATATATATTGTGTGTGTGGGGGGGGGGGGGCCCCCCCAGACGAGCACAAAGCAGCCCCCGGGACGAAACGCCAATTCATCGCGACAATGCTCACTCTTCAACATCATCTGTGTCTTTCAGCCACGAAGGTGGTTCTTCTACCAGCGACCATAACTCCCTTTCCATATTGGTGTGACCACCGAGTGACAGTGCGCCTGAGCACACAAACGAGCACCAGCCAGCATCCCATCTTCTCTCAAAGTTGTTCGCCGTGGTAAGACATTTCGTTGTAGAGTTTGTTTTACCACAATCGTTCAACGCGGCATTACATCAATTCAAGTTTCTTCTGCTGGGCGCTGCTCTGTTCGGTCATCCTGTAACGCCTGTACTGTGCTTCTCACTGCAGGTGCAGACCAACTGCACATAAGAGTACAGAGTGGTCGAAGCCTTCTCAGTGACTTTAATGTGTGCACACCTAGCTCTCATCTGACAGCTGACCGACGTCCTTCCAGGTGCGCAGAGCGGAGTGTGCTCGCGGCATTGTCACTGGGGGGAGTTCTGTGGCGTCTGGGGCAGGGGGCCCACCACCGACGAGTCCAAAGCAGCCCCCCGGGACGAAACGCCAATTCATCGCGACAATGCTCACTCTCTTCAACATCATCTAGTCTTCAGCTAATGAAGGTGGTTCTTCAACAGCGACCATAACCCCTTCATATATATATATATATATATATATATATATATATATATATATATATATATATATATATATATATATATATATATATATATATATATATATATATATATATATATATATATATATATATATATATATATATATATATATATATATATATATATATATATATATATATATATATATATATATTTATATAATATATATCTATATATATATATATATATATATATATATATATATATATATATATATATATATATATATATATATATATATATATATTAGTAATCAGATTTGGACTGTGTTTAAATCCGCAAAGTGGACCTGTTATCTAACCAAACCGCAAGAAAGAGATCTTAATCAGTAGTTTGCAAAAAATGCGTCACTCAAAAGTGACCGCAAGCCGAAAAAGGTCACCTGCTTCTATATTCTATATTCTATATATTCTATATTCTATATATTCTAGCTTCTAGCACGTGCCGACCTATATGATAGAATACACCCGATATTAGTGTCTACCCCTATGTTATTCGGTACGGGGAGTCGATTAGTGTGTATTAGAAGGTGCTAGGATGCTTCCTTGTATGAGTTAGCCCCCCGCCCCCTTTTCTAGCCTTTTCTAGCATGAAATATCCTACGTCATAGAATACGGCTAATATTGGTGTCTATCCCTAGGTTATAAGGTACGGGATTCGGTATATTAGAATGTGCTGATGCTTCCTTCTATGAGTTAGCACCCCGCCCCCCTTTTCTAACATTTTCTAGCATGTCATGTCCTACGTTATAGAATACGGCTAATATTGGTGTCTATCCCTATGTTATAAGGTATGAGGATTCGCTTGGTGTATATTAGAATGTGCTAGGTTGGTACCTTCTACGAGTTAGTACCCCTTCCAACCCTTCTAGTGCGATATATCGTATGTGACGGAATATACCCGATATTGGTATCGATTAATACATAATCGACACTGCTGAATCGATTTCTGTGGTTTACGACGGAATCGATTCACTCCTAACAAGAGTTAGTATTAGATATTACCCTACCCCCCCTTTCTAATGCACCTGTACAACATTTTTGTTTATGGAGTTACGAATGCCGAGCTCGATGTTGTCTAGTATGTTTTGAGGTATGCTGAGTCGATTTGCCGCTATTAAGCCGAGCGCGGCGTTTCAACCGTTGCGGTTTTAGAACGCACCAACATACGTTTTTCGTAGAGGGCGTACCCTTCGTCAAAAACCTATCATGATGGGTGTCAAACAGGGGTAGAATGTCTCAAAAATGAGATTCCCGTAGTTACTTTCCTGAACGCCAGAGTCCCCATGGCCCCAGCCGGGGGTCATTTATTTGGTATCAATCGACACCAAATGTCACATCTTAGCAAAAGAGGTGTTAGAGACATCGTATCCTCTTCAAACTTGGCAAGCCTTCTTTATATGTTGCAACATTGTTGCATCCAATGTTTCAAGCCGCTACGTCTAAGGGGGGTGGGGTCCCCGCCCCCCAAAAACCTAAAAATGAACTTAGAAAGCTGAAATTTGGTGAGTGTATAGAAGAAAATAAATGAAATAGAATGGCTATGTTAAAATAAATGGCGAACCATATTGATGCCGGAGCCGGAGCTGGTGGTTGCGGTGCCAGAATGGAATTCTGGCTCCAGCTACATATTAGGACAAATGAGGTGTCTACATATATGTTTTCAATGGTGTAGAACTCATTTTTGAGGGTTTCAGTTGGCCTAGCTGGTTCTAGCTTCTAGCACGACATATCCTACATCCTAGAATATACCCAATATTAGTACCTACCCTATGTTATAAGGTACGTGGAGTCGATTGGTGTATATTAGAAAGTGTTAGGATGCTTCCTTCTACGAGTTAGTACCCAATCCCTTTTCTAGCACTTCTAGCAAGCGTGACCTACATCATAGAATACACCTAATATTAGTGTCTACCCCTATGTTTTGAGGTATGAGGATTCGATTGGTGTGTATTAGAAGTTGTTAGGATGGTTCCTTCCTTCTATGAGTTAGTACCCCTACCCCCTTTTTCTAATGCAAGTATTCAACTTTGTTATTTTTCGAGCTAAAGAGTTGAACTTGGTGTCTACCTCTATGTTTCGAGGTATGCCGAGTTGATTTCTGGCATTACCGAGTGGATCGGGCAGTACCTGTTGTAGGGAACTGTCCTAACATGAGGTCATGTAGGTACCTGCCCTAACTTGAGTTCCTGTATGTAACTGTCCTAACCTCACACCTACACCTACCTACACACACACACACACACGGATACGTATACACACACACCCGCTAGGCTACTTATACACACACGCACAACCGCTAGGCTACTTATACACACACATACACCCACCCATAGACACTTACGCTCACACCTACACCTACACACACACACACACACACACCAGCTAGGCTACCTATACACACACACACGCACACCCCGCTAGGCTACTTATAAACGCCCGCAAAACCGCTAGGTTACTTATACACACATACACCCACCCATAGACACTTAAGCTCACACCTACACCTACACACACACACACACATAGACACATACACACATACCTAGACACATACACCTGCCCTATATACGCACATACCCACCCTCAACAACCCCGCCATAGATACATACACCCACCCTAGATACATACACCCACCCTAGCTCACACCTACACCTACACCTACACACACACACTATGACACTTATACACACATACACCCACCCATAGACACTTACACCCACCCATAGACACTTACACTCACCCATAGACACTTACACTCACCCATACACACATCACACACACACACATGCACACACACACACACACACACTCGATATTTTGATGCCTCAACTTTGATGCCTCAACTTTGATGCCTCAACTTTGATGCCTCAGCTTTGATGACTCATCTTTGATGCCTCAGCTTTGATGACTCATCTTTGTTACTGGAAAAAAAGAAGGAGGAGGAGAGTAAGAAGAAGAAGAAGAAGAAGAAGAAGAAGAAGAAGAAGAAGAAGAAGAAGAAGAAGAAGAAGAAGAAGAAGAAGAAGAAGAAGAAGAAGGAAGAAGAAGGAGGAGGAAGAAGAAGAAGAAGTCTCATATGACGGAGCACATGAGCCGGAGCCGGAGCCGGAGCCGGAGCCGGAGTTTGTGATGGCGGAGTCAGACTGGAATTCTGGCTCCAGTTGCATATTGAGTCAATTGAGGTGTGTTTATATATGTTTCAAAGGACATAGATTCCGAATTTTGGGGTGTCGTAACCCCAAAATGAGTTCGAGGAACCCTTGAGTGGGTCCTCAGCTGAAAAAAAAGAAGAAAATTACAGAGTACAAGACAGAGAAAAGATGAAGGAAGGAAAACACAAATGAGTCATTGAGCTATTTGGTAATGGCACCGGTGCAGTGGCCGGTGGTGCCGAGTTAGTAAATATGTGCTTATCACCATAATATTAATGTGCTTCATATATGTCTTCTAGTGATGTAGAATATGAACATAGTTTCAATACACCTGGGCGTCTAGGGACACCACTGAGATGTAAATGAACTCTAAAAATGTGTTTCTACCCTTACTGAATTTAAAAGGATATAAGTTAATAATACATAGACTTACGCTTCTATCAACAGCCCCTATGTTGCATAATATATGTAGCAATCTAGCAACAGCCCTATATTGTACAAATATATGAAACTAACACAGAACTTCAGCGGTACTCTTCTAATATGCACACAATGGTATTATTATGTTGCAATAACTGAGATATTCAAGTCAAAACTTGCACTCGACTTGTTTAATGTATGCTATATCAAGTCCCTATATAAAGATGTGTGTATGTGTATGCATGTGTATATGTGTATGTGTGTATGTGTATGTTTAGTTAGAGGTCGTATACACATAGTCTTACATTTTTATTTCAAACTGAGGTATTTTATTTATAGAAAAGCTGTTTCATTACCAAAGTTAGAGTTAAAGTTAAAGTTAAAGTTAGAGTTAAAGTTAAAGTTGGAGATAAAGTTAAAGTTAAAGTTAAATTTTCATGTTGAAGGATAAGATTTATATTTTTCATGTATTAAATACAAATGTTTTTTTGAAAAACATTGTCTTTTGATGAAAACCATTTTTGTTTTTTGAAAAACATTTTTTAAAAAACATTGTTTCTAGGAAAAAGATGTCAAATTTCCATGAAAAACATGCTTTTTATGGACAGTAAAGCAGTAGAGCAAACAGCCTCCAGGGGCCCCATCCCCCACCCCCACCCACCTCATGTTTTACTGCTTTACTGCTTTACCATACTTACTATTAATAAAAATATATGTCACTCCCTATTTTTCTGTTCAATCATATACATTTGTATTTCACATTACCCGTTTTCTAAAACTTTTTAAAAAAAACTTAGACTTAAATAAATATATTTTAATTTGTAACACTTAAGAGACATGGTGGTAGACCTTATATATATATATATATTATATATATATAGATATAGATTATATATATATATATATATATATATATATATATATATATATATATATATATATATATATATATATATATATATATATATATATATATATATATATATATATATATATATATATGTATATATAAACAGCGGAAAGATTTACATTCCAAAGGAGCTTCGTTCGTATGTAGATATACCTGAAGCGCGTGACGTCATAGTCCAACGTCAGACTCTTCATGGGTCACGTTTGACTGTGACGTCAGAAGTTGCGTAATTTACGCTTGTCGTCATATATATATATATATATATATATATATATATATATATATATATATATATATATATATATATATATATATATATATATATATATATATATATATATATATATATATATATATATATATATATATATATATATATTAAATCAAATGTCTCAAATGTTTTTGAGATTTATATAGTGCGAATATATTGTTGCAAATGTCCCAAAAGTACTCATTTTGGGGATTTATTGTTTTTTGGGGTATATCACTATACCCACGGGTAGTCCGCCCCGATGTCAGGAGTCGGGGTTTCGGCCTCTAGGTGGACTACGGGGGATCTAATCCTCTTCTCCGGGATGGTCTCTGGAACCCCCGCTCTTTGGTCTTTGGGTGTCGCGGGGGTTCCTCCGACCATCCCCTCCGGGGTATGAAACGTCCCCCCCTTCGTCCCCCATCGGCTCGAACCCCCTAAAAAGGGTAAATACTCCATTTTAGGGGGCTCGTTGACTCACTGCCGTAAAAGTAACCCTAAACTTTACTGATCCACTATGCTGTAAAACTAGCCCTAACTTTTACTAATAGACTGTTTATTAGCTGCCGAAAGATAATATGGCCTTTATGTAGTTTATGTATTTTGGTATATATATATATATATATATATATATATATATATATATATATATATATATATATATATATATATATATATATATATATATATATATAGTTTAAATATTACCTCAATAAGTTTGAAATTTTTGCAGGGCTTCAAAAAAATTTAAAATCATTCATCTCTTCTATCAGGAAGCGATAAATTTTTTTCTGCGAAAAATATGATTTCCATCACCTACAATAAAAGTTAAATTTCTCTCGTTGTTTAGTAAACCATCACATGAAATAGCAGATTGTATAAAACTTTTTTGTTCCAAGCTTAAATTGTTAGATTGCAAAAAAAGCCAAAAAAGCACTTTAATCATTAAAATATACATTATAATTATTAGTCTTCAAAAGACATGTACACTTAAACAAGATAACTTAAAAATGAAAAAAATATTATTTGGCATAGTCTATTCCCTTGTCTGTCAGGTTGTCAGTTTCATAACGCTTTTTTGCATATATTGTCAGATTCCAAAATACTATACCAACATACGAATATATATATATATATATATATATATATATATATATATATATAGTTATATATATATATATATATATATATATATATATATATATATATATATATATATATATATATATATATATATATATATATATTTTTACATATACTCGTGCATACGCAGTGTGACGTAAGAGTTAGGTCACTTACGCAAACTCCCACGTCAGAGTATGACGTCACGCATTTCAGCTATACGTACATACGAACGAAGCTCCTTTTAAATATACATAGCAGTTATAAATAAGCAACATTAACAATTTCATATATCAGCAGTGGGCCTCGGTCATAGTATATAAAATGTAATATATCAATACTTTTTCATGCATGTCTTTAACATATCAATGTTAATTTTTACATTAACATAGTAAGATTTAACAAAAATTTATCTATCCTAACCTAACGATTGTAATGAACTAAGAATAAATCACAATACAATATCATTAGTTGTAACATCATTGAATATTATGGCTGACACACATAGCGTACAACACAGAGAATATTTTTGGCAACGTAAACAAAGCCAATATTGGGCGCCAGCAAGTATCACCAAATTAAGAATACGTGTTAACTGACAAACTCAACATATGTTACGAATGGCTGGTCATTACAGGCTTCATACTTAACGCAGTAGCACCAAATAGCATACAAAAACGCGGGTCTCCATCTCACATCTTATTTGCTGATGCCCAACAAGTCAATGTTAATTTATTATTAACAAAAGATTTAACGTATCCTGGTCCTGGTCGATAGTAAATGAACCAAGAATAAATGCCATTAGACACACATCACAAATATCAATAATGTCACCATACAAACATGAATAGCAGGCAGCCATCGTAACAATAAAGCTTTTTACACAGGTGCCGGGAACAGGCAACACTGAACTAAGAATTATACTAATCCATTAGTTCAACATTATCTATCACGAATAAACTGAGCATAAATGATATTTTTAACAGTACTAACATTGCATCCACCCATTCTTCTTGGGCATATCTGCAACACAACAATGCTAATTCATCATGGTAATATTTGGGCAAAGATTTATCGAGTGGCCCTGCACCTAATTAGTTACTGACCATCTTATTGTCGCGTACCGTTTTTCCGCATCAGTAATCATTTGAAGATTAAATTCCTCGGTCAATGTCAGCCTGAATATGACGATAGCCGTCTTCGTGAGAAAGATGTAGCCATATTGAACAACACAAGTTTCTTAAGAGAGCGTGATAGCTTTCGAGTGTTAGATATTTAGCCAATCACAGAGTATGGTAAATATAGATAACGGATATGTCCAACATGAAGAATCCGTTTCACACCATAAATATATATATATATATATATAAAGATATATATATATATTATATATATATATATACATATGTTATTATATATATATATATATATATATATATATATATATATTTATTTAAACATACATAGATATGGGCGCCCAAATAAAGAAACCCGTGTTGCATACGTACTGATACTTCCACCGAGACTTGAGCCACTCGTTGATGAATGAATTCATCGCAGGCACCTGAGGCGTGCTGGTATATTGATGCTCGTCGGCTGAGCCCTATCCCTCATTCGAGGGTACGCCTGCTTACACACCCCTTCCGTGTACTTATGATGGATTCATTCATCTAGCAAGGGGTGAAACCCTGGGGTATCTCTCGGTGGAAGATGTATTCCTTTAGATACTTTATTATGTATGCTATTTTGGATTTCTTTTATTTTACATATGGGGGCGTATCCTATGTATATGTTTACGCTATATATATATATATATATATATATATATATATATATATATTGTATTGTCTATATATTATATATATATATATATATATATATAGTGTAAGACTTTGGATGCTATTTCCATTTTGGACATATCCGTTATCTATATTTACCCTACTCTGTGATTGGCTGAAATATCCTATACCTTTCCGTGATTGGTTGAAATATCCCTTATCTCTTAAACTTGTGTTTGTTCCAGTAATATTGCCTTATCTTTTCTCTCGAGACTTATTTTATCGTCATATTCGTTTTAGATTTGAACGTGGTAGAAGGTTGTGCTCTGTCTTAAAATGATTTTTTTTTGTTAAATATTACTATGTTGATGCAAAACTTTGGTACGTTAGCATTTATTCGTTAGTCAGTATGATAATTAGACAGGGTTATGATAAATTTTTGCTAAATATTACCATGTTAATGTAAAATTAGCATTGATATAGAGATATGTTTTGAAAAAGTGTGAATAGGTTACGCTTTGTAATGTTAGCTGTTTACTGTTGTTATATGGAACTACACGTAAACAGTTTATTCAGGTTTAGGGTATGTTAATTTTGTCGTTGTATATTATATTCTTAGTTCAGGTGTTGCTATGTTGGCTTTATTAATGTAAAAACATTGTTACGTTAAAATATATTCATGTTTGTGTGTGTGTGTGTGTGTGTGTGTGTGTGTGTGTGTGTGTGTGTGTGTGTGTGTGTCTGTGGCATTTATTCTTAGTTCATTACAATAGTTAGGTTAGGATACGTTAAATCTTTGTTAATGTAAAATTAACATTGATATGTTAAAGACATGTATGAAAAAGTGTGAATAGGTTACGTTTTTGTATGCTATTTTGGTTACTTTACTGTTGTTAAGTATGGAAATTTGTTAATGTTAGCTGTTTATTCGTGCTTAAAGTATGTTAGGTTTGTCGTTGTACATTATATTCTTAGTTTAGGTGATGCTATGTTAGCTTTATTAATGTGAAAACTTTGTTACGTTGCCAAATATTCCTCTGTGTTTGTGTACGTGTGTGTGTGTGTGTGTGTGTGTGTGTGATTTATTCTTAGTTCATTACAATCGTTAGGTTAGGATACGATAAATCTTTGTTAAATATTACTATGTTAATGTAAAATTAACATTGATATGTTAAAGACATGCATGAAAAAGTGTGAATATGTTACGTTTTTGTATGCTATGTTAGTTACTTTACTGCTGTTAAGTATGGAAATTTGTTAATGTTAGCTTTTTATATATATATATATATATATATATATATATATATATATATATATATTATATATATATATATATATATATATATATATATAGAAGAAGAAGAAGAGTTATATATATATATATATATATATATGTTATATATATATATATATATATATATATTATACATATATATCTACCACTATGTCTCTTAAAAAGTTAAATTAAAATATATTTATTTAAGTCTTAAGTTTTTTTTAAAAAGTTTTAGAAAAAGGGTAATGTGAAATACAAATGTATATGATTGAACAGAAAAATAGGGAGTGACATATATTTTTATTAATAGTAAGTATGGTAAAGCAGTAAAGCAGTAAAACATGAGGTGGGTGGGGGTGGGGGATGGGGCCCCTGGAGGCTGTTTGCTCTACTGCTTTACCGCTTTACTGCTTTATGGTCCCTAAAAGCATGTTTTTCATGAAAATTTTCCAGCTTTTCCCGAAACAATGTTTTTTAAAAATGTTTTTCAAAAACAAAATGTTTTTCAAAAAAAAAAAGTTTTTCAAAAACATTTTAATTTAATACATGAAAATATAAATCTTATCCTTCGACATGAAAATTTAACTTTAACTTTAACTTTATCTCCAACTTTAACTTTAACTCTAACTTTAACTTTGGTAATGAAACAGCTTTTCTATAAATAAAATACCTCAGTTTGAAATAAAAATGTAAGACTATGTGTATACGATCTCTAACTAAACATACACATACACACATACACATATACACATGCATACACATACACATACACACATCTTTATATAGGGACTTGATATAGCATACATTAAACAAGTCGAGTGCAAGTTTTGACTTGAATATCTCAGTTGTGCAACATATGTATACCATTGTGTATGACTAAGAGAGTACCACTTAAGTTCTCTGTGTTAAGTTTCATATATTTGTACAACATAGGGCTGTTGCTACATATATTTATGCAACATGGGGCTGTTGATAGAGCTTTTTGCATTCGGTAATTTTGAAGAGGGTGGAGTCGGAGTCGGAGTCGGTAATTTTGAAAAGGGTGGAGTCGGAGTCGGAGTCGGTAATTTTGAAGAGGGTGGAGTCGGAGTCGGAGTCGGTAATTTTCAAGAGGTCGGAGTCGGAGTAACTTTCAAGATAGTAGAGTTGGAATCAGAAAATTTTGAGCTGACAAAGTTATGAATTGTGACTCTGTGAGTGACTTCAATCGCTTCAAACAAGTTCACTCACTTGCGACTTCCACATCACAAAATGCAATTGCAAACTTCGAAGTTTTTTTAACCTGCACCTTATGTTTCAATTTGGATTATATTCTAATGAATTCAACCTTCAACCTTATACCATCTATATTTAAGATGCTGAAGAAATAAAAAACTCCAAGGTACGAAGAGAAATTTCTCTCATTGACAATGGTATTCTATACTAGCTGCTGTTTATATTAATTCCTATCTGCAGGGTAAGCTTAAATGAAGATCAACAACAAAAAGCTAAATCTGCACTTTGCAACGTGACCATTTGTATTAAAAGGTTGCAAGAAGTTCAAGAAGAAAAGAATCCACCTGAACATATTGTAAGTGATGAAGCTACAACTATCCCCATTACTGCCTTCTCAAGTCATTTTTCAGAAAGCTCAGAAGATGAGTATGAAAAGCTTCTAGATATTGAAGAGTTTAGTCGAAAGCTTCGACTGGTTCAAGAAAAAGGTCAAGGTTTTTCCTCATCCTTGTACACAATATTCCATAACTTTAAAAAATTTCTCTGCTGCACTGAAAGAAGTTGAAAAAATTGATATAACTTAGAAGCTTAAATTAGAAGAGGACATCGATAAGTATCCAGACGTTGTACAAGAAGCTGCAATTACTGTTACTGATCTACATCCAAAGCAAGTTAGCGTTGAACGGCTTTTCTGCTCTTAGCATTATAAAATCAGACCTAAGAGGAAAAATGAAGGAGGACCTGGCAGATACTATTCTATTTTTAAGAACTAATTCATTCATTGAGTAGATGACACTAGATGTAAGTTCATGTAGCAGTTTATATATATATATATATATATATATATATATATATGTATATATTATATATTATTATATAGTCATGTTATTATCATTATTATTATTATGATTATTATTATTATTATTATTATTGTTATTATTATTATTAATATTTATTAATTTATTTTATTTTTAATTTATCTTAATTATTATTATTTATTATTATTATATGTCAATGTATTATATATTATATATTATGTATTAGCATATAGTTATTATTGTTATTATTATTACATATATATATTATTGCTATTATTATTATTAATAGTTATTGTTATTGTTAGTTATTATTATTATTATTATTATATTATATATTACACATATTATACATATTATTACATATATATTATATATATGTTATTATATATTTCAAACATATTACATATTGCATATTACATATTTCCAAATACATATATTATATTATTGTTGTTATAGCTTATTTTTATATATATATATATATATATATATATATATATATATATATATATATATTATATATATATATATATATATATATATATATATATATATATATATATATATATATATATAACGCCCCATCTCGCACTGAGCTCTCAATTATGGAATTTCTGGTGAAGAAAAACATTCAAGTACTCCCACATCCTCCATACAGCCCAGATCTAGCTCCGTGCGATTTCTACCTCTTCCCTAAGTTGAAAATGAAGTTGTAGGGTCATCATTTTGGTACGATGGAAAACATAAAAAATACTGTAACACGTGAACTAAACACACTTCTGGAAAATGACTTCCGGTACTGCTATGAACAATGGAAGAAACATTGGAACCGCTGTGTAACCTCGCAAGGGTCATACTTTACTTTGAAGGAGATAACTTGTAATTTCAGGTAAGTCCAA
>JABUQX010039996.1:47500-50000 GCA_015478945.1 Trachelipus rathkii | reverse complement strand
TTTTGAGGGAATGTGCTTACGTGCTGACACAGCCCCTCGTTCAACTATATTCTCTGTCTTAATACTAGCACTTTCCCTCAGTGTTGGAAGCACGCACATGTCCAACCTATTCCGAAAAAAGGAAGCTGCTCTGATCCTTCTAACTATCGCCCTATATCTCTCACTTGTGTTCTATCTAAGATCTTTGAAATCTTTTTCAACTCTCACCTCTTAGACCATAGACTCTCAAACCTATTTCGTCTACCGCCCACTTTGAAAATCAATTATTTTTCAGCGCCCCCCAATTTTTTTTTACTTTACCAAAACTTTAAAAACCACAATGACATATATATATAATATATATATATATATATATATATATATATATATATATATATATATATATATATATATATATATATATATATATATATATATATATATATATATATATATATATATATATATATATATATATATATATATATATATATATATATATATATAGAGTATAAAGAAATACGAACTAAAAATTACTACATAAATTCAACACCCAAAATTTTTTTCTAGGCCCCTTACCGCCCCCCTCCAGTCCTCCAGCGCCCACAAGGGGGCGTTATCGCCCACTTTGAGAAACACTGTCTTAGACCATCTGGAATCTCATTTTCTTTTCTTTCCGATCGCCAGTACGGCTTTGGTGTTCAAGGTCTACTAAGGATTTATTTCCTATTTGACCGATTTATGGTTTTCCTGCTCTTAGGTAATACGGGAGATTCTTGCGTAGCGGGTTTCTGACATATCCAAAGAATTTTCACCGGGGCATGGTACGCATCTAAGCTCCGCCATCCTACTTTGGCTTCCTCCTTGCTTACTCTTATGTCTAGCTTCTTTCAAGTCGCTAAACATCGGCTCTGGTTGATGGAGCGACTTCTTTTTCTTTTTCTGTCAATAGTGGTGCTCCTCAGAGTTCTGTTTTATCTCTGCTACTTTATTCCTACTTTTCATTAATGATCTTCTCACCTGCACATCTAACTCTATCCACTCACATGCCGATGACTCGACCCTTCATTCTTCAACTCATTTCAATTCTGCTCCATCTTTTACTTCTTGAATTGCCTCTCGTCTTAATCTTTCCGATTCTATTCTCGCTGATCTAGATAGAATTTGTGGGTGGGGTCGTCTCAACCTTGTGAAATTCAATTCTTTAAAAACCCAACTTCTACAAATCTCCCTCTCTAAAATACCTTCTAACTTTCCTATCTCTTTTGACGGTTCTCTCGTCTCTCCTGTTGACAATATAAACATCCTTGGCCTTAGCATAAACAAAAAAATGTCTTGGAAACCTCACATCACAACGGTTGCTTGGGCGGCCTCAAAGAAACTGGGAGTTTCTGTTTAGACTGAGAGACTTTTTTCCTTCTCAGTTACTCAGCTATACAAGGGTCTCATCCGCCCTTGTATAGAGTACTGTTCTCATATCTGGGGGGCTCTGGTTTCACCCGGCTTTTGAACAGGGTCGAGTCTTATAAACTCTTATAAACTGTTATGTACTTTCCAGTTCACTTGACCCTCTATCTTTGCGACGCGATGTTGGTACTTTATCTCTTTTCTATAGGTATCGCAGCGGCAGGTGTTCGAAGGAACTTACCACTCGCGTACCAACACCTTCACGACTCCCTCGTAGCACAAGAGGTGCTGTCTCTGCGCACAAGTTTTGTGTGATATTGTAACTCCAGGTTGTTCAAGGTGGTGCCTTCTTTCCCTACCGCCACACTACTGTTCTTGTAGAACTTCTTTCCATCCTTGTGTTTCCTGCTGAATTTAATCTCCTCACTCTAAAGCCTGCGTCTGCGCCCATGTTCATCTACGTAATTTGCGCTAGCGGATGAAATTTTGGCGTGCAACACCCCCTCCTTGAATAGGGCTCTGTCCGTGAGTGGTGGTGATAACTGTAAAAAAAAAAAAAAAAACATATTTTGAAGACGGTTAACGTTAACGATTAGCGTTAACTTCCGCTACATTCTTTACCGATAAACGCTTTAATGATTAACGTCGTTAATTTTTTTTGTTAACGATTAAGAATTAACGACGTTAACTTTCTCATTAACGGTGCCCACCTTTGTATATATATATATATATATATATATATATATATATATATATATATATATATATATATATATATATATATATATATATATATATATATATATATATATATATATATATGTTATTTAGAGCACTAGGTTATACACATTCTTAGACATATATATTAAAAACGTATATATTTTTATTATTACATACATATACATATATCAATTTTTCTATATATATATATATATATGTTATATTATTATATATTATATTATATTATATTACATTACATTAAGGTTTATTATATATATATATATATATTATTATTATTATTATATATATATATTATTATTATTATATATATATTATTATATTATTATATATATATTACATATATTATTATTATTATATATTATTATATATTATA
>JABUQX010039996.1:35000-45000 GCA_015478945.1 Trachelipus rathkii | reverse complement strand
TCATTATCATCACCCACCTTCTCTCCCCATGCACTGGAAACAGAAAAGTAGTAGAATAATATGACGAAAGTCGAAAAGAAAGCTCAGCCTTACCGCCCCCTTATACGTTTTAGTAATAGGAACTCGTCGCAGTAAGAAAATCCACCCTAGAGCTTCACGGCCCTCACTATGGCATCTCGCCAATGTAGGGTTTATCCCTTAACCCAGGTGGGCCACAACCATACCCTCTCACAAAACACCGCCATTCACTCCTATTATGCACCTTTCTTCTCGCCTCTGCTAAACTCAGATTTCTCTCCTTCAGGAATCCCTTTGCTGACTCACTCCACTTTTTCCTCGGTCTCCCCCAGCCGGTCGATTCCCAGCATACTCAACACTATACATCCGCTTAACCAACCAACTATCATCCATCCTTTCCACATGGCCAAACCATCTCAACGTATTCATTGATTCTCTCATCTACCCCTTTCTTCCCACCACACACTCTCTATGTTCATTCCTCATTTTATCAATTCTTCTCACACCTAACACGCCCTAAAATTGTCCATCTGAACTTATTGTATTCTTAGATTTATAATTCTTATTCCAGACCATACTCTCACTACTATACATTAACACAGGTAAAAAACAAAACAAACACATATATATATATATATATATATATATATATATATATATATATATATATATATATATATATATATATATATATAGTATATATATATATACATATATATAAATATATAGTTTATATATATATATATATATATATATATATATATATATATATATATATATATATATATATATATATATATATATATATATATAAATATATATATATATATATATATATATATATATATATATATATAATTTTCCAGAGGGTGGAGTCGGAGTCGGAGTCGGTAATTTTCAAGAGGGTGGAGTCGGAGTCGGAGGGAGTCGGAGTCGGTACCACTTAAGTTCTCTGTGTTAAGTTTCATATATGTTTGTACAACATAGGGCTGTTGCTACATATATTTATGCAACATGGGGCTGTTGATAGAGCGTAAGTCTATGTATTATTAACTTATATCCTTTTAAAATTTCATTTAAAAGGGTAAAACCACATTTTGGGGTTCGGCCTCATCTCAATTGGTGTCCCTAGACACCTTTGAGTGTATTGAAACTATGTTATTCATATTCTACATCACTGAAGACATATATAAACACACTAATATTATGGTGATAAGCACATATTTACTAACTCGGCACCGCACCGGCCCTGCACCGGTGCCGATACCGATAGCTCCAATGACTCATTTGTTCTATCTTACGAAACTTTGTACTCATTTTCATCTTTTCTCTGTCTAAGTACTCTAATTCTTTTTCTCTTCTTTTTTTTTCAGCTAGAGGACCCACTCAAGGGGTCCTCGAACTCATTTTGGGGTTACGACACCCCAAAATTCGGAATCTATGTCCTTTGAAACATATATAAACACACCTCAATTGACTCAATATGCAACTGGAGCTTGACTTCAATGACCTGGGCCATCACAAACTCGGCTCTGGTTTTATGTCTGGGTCAAGAGACTTCTTTCTTTCTTCTTTCTCCTCCCTCTTCTTTCTTTCTTTTCTTCTTTCTTCTTCTTCTTCTTCTTCTTCTTCTTCTCTCTTCTTCTTTCCTTTTCTTCTTCTTACTCCTCCTCCTCCTTCTTTTTTTCCAGTAACAAAGATGAGTCATCAAAGATGAGTCATCAAAGCTGAGGCATCAAAGTTGAGGCATCAAAGTTAAGGCATCAAAATATCGAGTGTGTGTGTGTGTGTGCGTGTGTGTGTGCGCATGTGTGTATGTGTGTGAGTGTAAGTGTATATGGGTGAGTGTAAGTGTCTATGGGTGAGTAAGTGTCTATGGGTGGGTGTAAGTGTCTATGGGTGTGTGTATATGTGTATGTGTCATAGTGTGTGTGTGTGTATGTGTAGGTGTAGGTGTATGTGTAGGTGTGAGCTAGGGTGGATGTATGTATCTAGGGTGGGTGTATGTATCTATGGCGGGGTTGTTGAGGGTGTGTGTATATAGGGCAGGTGTATGTGTCTAGGTGGGTGTGTGTGCTAGGTGTGTGTGTGTGTGTGTAGGTAGGTGTGAGCTTAAGTGTCTATGGGTGGTGTAAGTGTCTATGGGTGTCTAGCGGTTTTATGTGTGTGTATAAGTAGCCTAGCGGGTGTGCGTGTGTGTGTGTGTGTGTAGGGGTGTGTGTGTGTGTGTGTGTAGGTGTAGATGTGAGCGTAAGTGTCTATGGGTGGGTGTATGTGTGTATAAGTAGCCTAGCGGTTGTGCGTGTGTGTATAAGTAGCCTAGCGGGTGTGTGTATACGTATCCGTGTGTGTGTGTGTGTGTGTGTGTGTGTGTGTGTGTGTGTGTGTGTGTGGTGTGTGGTTGGTGAGGGTAGGACAGTTACAGCGCGAACTACAAGTTAGGCAGGTACCTACAACACCAGTGCCAAATGCCCTAAGGACTGCTCCGATCCACTCGGTAATGCCAGAAATCAACTCGGCATACCTCGAAACATAGAGGTAGACACCAAGTTCAACTCTTTAGCTCGAAAAATAACAAAGTTGAATACTTGCATTAGAAAAAGGGGGTAGGGGTACTAACTCATAGAAGGAAGGAACTATCCTAACAACTTCTAATACACACTCAACAACCATACCAAAACATAGGGGTAGACACTAATATTAGGTGTATTCTATGATGTAGGTCACGCTTGCTAGAAGTGCTAGAAAAGGGGTTGGGTACTAACTCGTAGAAGGAAGCATCCTAACACCTTCTATACACCACCGACTCCACGACCCCTTATAACATAGGGTAGGTACTAATATTGGGTATATTCTAGGATGTAGGATATGTCGTGCTAGAAGCTAGAACCAGCTAGGCCAACTGAAACCCTCAAAAATGAGTTCTACACCATTGAAAACATATATGTAGACACCTCATTTGTCCTAATATGTAGCTGGAGCCAGAATTCCATTCTGGCACCGCAACCACCAGCTCCGGCTCCGGCCCATATAGTTCGCCATTTATTTTAACATAGCCATTCTATTTCATTTATTCTTTTCTATACACTCACCAAATTTCAGCTTTCTAAGTCCATTTAGTTTTTTTTGGGGGGACCCTATCCCCTTAGACGTAACGGCTTGAAACATTGGCTGCAACAATGTTGCAACATATAAAGAAGGCTTGCCAAGTTTGAAGAGGATACGATGTCTCTAACACCTCTTTTGCTAAGATGTGACATTTGGTGTCGATTGATACCAAATAAATGACCCCCGGCTGGGGCCATGGGGACTCTGGCGTTCGGGAAAGTAACTACGGGAATCTCATTTTTGAGACATTCTACCCCTGTTTGACACCCGTCATGATAGGTTTTTGACGAAGGGTAAGCCCTCTACGAAAAACGCATGTTGGTGCGTTCTAAAACCGCAACGGCTGAAACGCCGCGCTCGGCAATAGCGGCAATCGACTCGGCATACCTCAAAACATACTAGACAACACCGAGCTCGACGTCGTAGCTCCAGAAACAAAAATGTTGCACAGGTGCATTAGAAAAGGGGGGTAGGGTAATATCTAATACTAACTCTTGTTAGGAGTGAATCGATTCCGTCGTAAACCACAGGAATCGATTCAGCAGTGTTCGATTATAAAGACCGATACCAATATCGGCATATTCCGTCACATACGATATATCGCACTAGATGGGTGAAAGGGTACACTCGAAGGGAACTAACCTTTGCATTACTCCTAATATACAATGCAAACGAATCACACCTATACTATGGATAGACACCAATATTAGCCGTATTTTATGACGTAGGACATGTGACATGCTAGAAAATGTTAGAAAAGGGGGGAATAACTCATAGAAGGAAGCATCCAAGCACCTTCTAATACACACCAATCGAAATCCCCGTACCTTATAACCTAGGGATAGACACCAATATTAGCCGTATTCTATGACGTAGGATATTTCATGCTAGAAAAGGCTAGAAAAGGGGGGCTGGGGGCTAACTCATACAAGAAAGCATCCTAGCACCTTTCTAATACACACCAATCGACTCCCCGTACCCAATAACCGGGTAGACACTAATATCGGGTGTATTCTATCATATAGGTCGCATGTGCTAGAAGCTAGAATATATATAGCATATAGAATATAGAATATAGAATATATAGAATATAGAATATAGAAGAGAAGTGACCTTTTTTTCGGTTTGCAGTCACTTTTGAAGTGACCCGGCTTGCGGTCACTTCTTTGCGGTTTTGCGGTTAGATAAACAGGTCCACTTTTGCCGTTAAAACACAGTCCAAATCTGATTATTACTACTATATATATATAATATATATATATATATATATATATATATATATATATATATATATATATATATATATGTTATATATATATATATATATATTTATATTTATTATATATATATATATATATATATATATATATATATATATATATATATATATATATATATATATATATATATATATATATATATAGGTGTAATTGTAAAATATGATCATTAAGTTTTTAGCACCCTTGAAAGCAACATGCATCTCCTTCATCATTCAAGTCCTTGTTGTTGCAAGAGTGAAACGTGTGTGTGCATTTACCCTATATATATATATATATATATATATATAGCATAGCAGTTATATATATATATATATATATATATATATATATATATATATATATATATATATAGTATATATATATAGTATATATATATATATATATATATATATATAAAGCAAAGTTATTTAAGGTTACACGGGAACGGGAATGGATGTGGAACACAGGTAGCTCTTTTGATACATAAATAGATGTTCTAAAGTATATGAATTTTTTTTTTCCTAGGTTGACCTTGGACCTGACCTAAATTAACCTTAACCTAACCTTAACCTCATTTGACCCCCTAGAACAAGAAAAAAATTCATTTCACCCCTAAACATATTTTGTATCATAGAGTCTACCTGTGATTTTTTTTTATCCGACCCCGTTCCATACAAGTTGCCGTTAAGTAACTTTTGTCCATATATATATATATATATATATATATATATATATATATATATATATAGCATATATATATATATATATATATATATATATATATATATATATATATATATATATATATATATATATATATATAAAGTAAGGGACTTTCAAAGATGACAGAAACACTCATGCTGGAGATAGATAGTAGATTTCAAACTCTGCGAAACGATGACGCTTGTGCAATAGCAACTTTTCTAGATCCTAGATACAAAACCAAATTTCTTTAACCACGTTTTTCACAGACGGTTAAAATACGCTACATTTAAGTTCTATGCCTCTACGTTGTGTGACCCAAAAATTTAGGAGTCTCACTTAACCCACATTGTAGTTGGACTACATAGAAATCCAGCAATAGTGTGTAGTATTTGAATTTCTGTTAAAAAATTGGGAGGAATTATATTGAAATTTGATATAGCTAAATATTAACTTCTTGGAGGTTGTGAGAGCGATCGAAATAATGAGACGTCACTTAGATGTTTTTGAATGAAAAGGTGCTCTGAAAATGAAAAGAAAATAGATTTTATTGAAATTTGGTGGTTATATATTTATATTAACAAGATTTTGAGTATCAAATAAAAGACGCATCGCTTAGATTATATTTGGGCTGCTTTCTGTCCTAGCAAAAAACGTCGACTTCTACAAGAAATTTGAGCTCACAAGTGTTAGGACATTAAGTAACTCAACTATAATACCATCCCAGTGACACGCCTCAAAATTTAACTCTCACAATACCATATAAACGAACATTTTGCTAAACCAAATTTCAATAGAATTTACTTCCAGTTTTTGAATACTTAACATTGAAAAAAATTCGATTTCCATAAGAACCTCGAACACTATGCACAACTGCGAGGACTATAGTAGTCAAATAATAAAATGGCTTAAGTGACATGCATCTATTTAACTCAAAACTTTGTAAAATTTGGATGCGAGTATCTCAGTGACAAAATGTTCTGTATATTGTCTAGCGGCGAAGGTGGTGATAATATATATAATGGGTTCTATTACTAGCACGGGTAAGATTTCCTCTATCATATATATATATATATATATATATATATATATATATATATATATATATATATATATATATATATATATATATATATATATATATATATATATATATATAAATAAAATATATATATATAATCCTTTTATCTTCCTTCCTGAGTTATTTCATAATTTGCTTAATCCAAAGTTATTGGATTCCATATATATATATATATATATATATATACATATATTATTATATATATATATATATATATATATTATTATTATTATTATTATTAATATATATATATATATATATATATATATATATATATATACATATATATGACCTATCCGGCATTCATGGCATGCAGAATAGATATTTTTTTTTTAATTTTTTTTCATTAATATATATATATATATATATATATATATATATATATATATATATATATTTAATTTATAAATTATAATAGATATAAACAGAGAGATACATATATATATATATATATATATATATATATATATATATATATAAGAAGATATATATATATGTTATTATATATATATTAGTATATGATACTAGCAATTAATTAAGATGAACGAGAAAGATATTGAACAGAAACAATTAATTGATAAAGTAAGCCAAAACGTTGATTTTGCATGAGAAAGAAACTAGCTTAGTGCTTTCTGAGTGAATGAATTCAAGGTAGGGTAAAAACAATGTTTTTGGGTATTTGGTTTTGTTTTCATATATAGATTTTGTGTATACATAACAAAACATATCATAACTTGTAAACCGCAACCTAATCTATATGGATCGACAACGCAGTAAAACTCGACCTAACCTATATTAATCGACGATGCAGTAAATTTCGACCAAACTTACATGAATCACCATGGCCGTAACACTGTTTCTCTTGTTTCGGGTAAGTTTTTTTGCACTTCAGAAAATATCCCGAGACGTTGCTTCTAAGGTGTGAAAATAAAATTCGAAAAAGTAAGATATTGTTAATTGCTAAAAAAAAAAAAAATAATAATAATAATAATGATTTTATCCTGTTTATTCACAATGAAATTTATTGTTAGTATCATATAATAACAATATATGAAAAAAAAAACAGCACCATAAAAAAAATATATATATACAATATATATATATATATATATATATATATATATATATATATATATATATATATGCCAGAGTTTACTTTAGGACAGGCGTGTAATTAGAGAACTACAAATCCTGCTGGGCTGCTTTCTGTCCTAGCAAAAAACGTCGACTTCTACAAGAAATTTGAGCTCACAAGTGTTAGGACATTTAACTCAACCATACTACCATCCAGTGACACGCTCTTCAGCCTTTGACCCTCGTCATGACATGATTAGGTATAACGAAACATTTGTTAAACCCAAATTTCAATAGAATTTACTTCAGTTTTTGGAATATTTAACATGTTAAAAAAATTCGATTTCAAGAACCTCGAACACTATGCACAACTGCGAGGACTATAGTAGTCAAATAATAAAATGGCTTAAGTGACATGCATCTATTTAACTCAAAACTTTGTAAAATTTGGATGCGAGTAGCTCAGTGACAAAATGTTCTGTATATTGTCTAGCGGCGAAGGTGGTGATAATAATATATAATGGGTCTCATTACTACACGGGAAGATTTCCACCATATATATATATATAGTATATATATATATAGTTAAAACTAAAGTTTTACAGGTTATGAATATATCTGTATTCATATTAAAATTTGTAGCTAAGATGTAAGTTAAAATAATATATTATTATATATATATATATATAAATATATATATATATAATCCTTTTATTCTCTGAGTTATTTTAATTTGCTTTAATTCTTCAGTTATTGTCTTATATGTACATATACACATATACACCAAGATATATATATATATATATACAGGAAATATATGTATATATATATATATATATATATATATATATATATATATATATATATATATATATATATATATATATATTATCTTTATATATATATTTAAATATATTTTTTTTTATTTTTTTTTATTAATATATATATATATATATATATATATATATATATATATATATATATATATATATATATATATATATATATATATAATATATATATATATATATTTATATATGTTATATATATATATATATATATATATATATATATATAGTATATGATACTAGCAATTAATTAAGATGTGAACGAGAAAGATACGAAATATGAAACTATTAAAAATTAATTGATAAAGTAAGCCAAAACGTTGATTTTGCATGAGAAAGAAAACGGCTTTTAGTGCTTTCGAGTGAATGAATTCAAGGTAGGGTAAATAAACAATGTTTTTGGGTATTTGGTTTTGTTTTCATATATAGATTTTGTGTATACATAACAAAACATATCATAAAGTGTAAAAAGCAACCTAACCTATGTGGATCGACGATGCAGTAAAGCACAACCTAACCTATATTAATCGACGATGCAGTAAATTTCGACCAAACTTACATGAATCAACATGGCCGTAACACTGTTTCTCTTGGTTTCGGGTAAGTTTTTTTGCACTTCAGAAAATATCCCGAGACATCGCTCTGTCTCGGGCGGTGTCAAAAGTAAAATTCGTAAAAAAGTAAGATATTGTTAATTGCTAAAAAAAAAAAAAAATAATAATAATAATAATGATTTTATCCTGTTTATTCACAATGAAATTTATTGTTAGTATCATATAATAACAATATATGAAAAAAAAAACATTTATCTGCACCATGAAACGGATATATATATATATATATATATATATATATATATATATATATATATATATATATATATATATATATATATATATATATATATATATATATATATATATATATATATATATATATATATATATATATGTTGAGTTTACTTTTAGGACAGCGTGTAATTAGAGAACTATAAAAACTTACAATAAACATGAAATTTTTGTAATCAGTGGTTTTAGACAAAGAATTTTTTTTTAGAGGGCTAGAGCCGGTGTGGGGACAGATAAACGAAGTCCCCGTCGTCCCCCTTCGATTTCCGGCTGACAGACCTCGACTCTTTGCATGTTTGCGGTTTATCAGGTATTCTTTTAGTTAAAAGAAAAATCTAAAAAAAATCAATTTTGAAACGAGAAAAATGATAAAAGGAATTTCTGGCAGCTCTTATGTATCATAGTGTGTGTGTGTGTGTGTGTGTGTGTGTGTGTGTGTGTGTGTGTGTGGGTGTGTGTGTGTGTGTGTGGTAAAATTAACATTAGTTAGAGGTTTCATTGGTTAAAGTTTTCTGCTGGAGGAAAACTGAACTTGTACAATTTCTACAATACAATAACTTGTATAATAAGTTATTTAATAAAATTTAACGATTTTCTTTTACTAAAATTTTACGACAATTCCAAATATGTTATTGTTTGCGGTACAATGTACTTTTTACGCCATCACGTATGTTTGGTATTTCACCTATACATATATATAGATAAGATATATATATAGTTATATATTATATATATATATTATTATTATTATTAGCATATATATATATATATATATATATATATATATATATATATATATATATATATATATATATATATATATATATATATATATATATATATATTTTTAGAATATATATAAATATCTTTATATACATTTATATTTCTCCTTACATATATATATATAATATTATATATATATATGTTATTATATATATATATATTATTATTATATATTATATATATATATATATTATATATATATATATAAATTAATTTGGAAGATATGTAACATTCCTTTAATAGCTTTTAGGAATTCATTATAAAGTTTTTAAAAGGTTA
>JABUQX010039996.1:0-15000 GCA_015478945.1 Trachelipus rathkii | reverse complement strand
TTCAATGAATTTAATTGGTAAACGATTGTTTTAAAAGTTCTGAAAATATTTTTAAAATAATTTTTTAAAAATTAAGTTTTTCTTTTCATATTTTTTTTTATTTTTTGGGGTGTTTTTCAAACTAAAGGAATAAGGTAAACCGCAAAGATGGCAGGAGTCGGGGCCTTTCGGCCTTCCGTAACCACTAGTGGCACTATTCCTCCGGGGAGGGTCTTCGACCCTGCCTCTTGGTATTTGGGTGTCGCGGCGGTTCCTCCGCCCCTCCCCTACGGGTATGGAAAACCCGGTCCTCCGTCTGTTCGAGCCCCATATGATATATATTATATATTATACATATATTATATATATATATATATATATATATATATATATATATATATATATATATATATATATATATATATATATATATATATATATATATATATATATATATATATATTTTTTTTTTTAAAATATATATACATATTTATATATATATATATATATATATATATATAAGTATATATAGTATATATATATATATATAAATATAAATATATATATATATATATATGTTATACATATATATATATATACATATAGAAAAATAAATGTAAATATTTCCATTTATTTGCTTTTGTTTAAATTTTGTAATCAGCATTATAACATTCAAATATGTAACTGATTTTTTTGTTTTGCCATACTCTTTTCTAGAGATTTTCTATTATTATAATTATTTATTTAAATGATTTTTAAAAATTATTTAAAATATTTCGAACTTTTGAATCATGTCCGTTACCACTGAAATTCATTGTTAGTATCATATAGTAGCAATATATTAAAAAAAAACAAAAAAAAATCAAAACTGACGGAGTCGTAAAACAGAATAGGAACCTATACCCTATATATATATATATATATATATATATATATATATATATATATATATATATATATATATATATATATATATATATATATATAATATTTGATCATGTCGATTATTCGCATCCACCTCCATAGAAATATCGATTGCATGAATTCGAACACATTTCATAAAATTGAAGAGAAAATGCCCAAAGTCAAATTGAAACTATTATTAAATCAGCTTCACACCTCTAAAAATTAAAAAAAATCAAATCTATGTAAACTAACAATCTCATAACCTTTACTTAACTTATATGTAGTTTAGATCTATAAACTAACTAAACTCAACATAACCTTTACTTAACGTATATATAATGTAATTTATTTTTATATTTATAATTTATTTCACTCTGCATTGTTAAAAAATAAAAATAATAATAATAATAATAATAAAAATGGATGTGGCAACAAAATATCTTTCAAGACTTTATTTGATTATGTAGATTTTTAAAAAAAAATTGGTTTGAGCGTAACTGGAGGCGGATAATCGACATGAGCCTTTATATATATATATATATATATATATATATATATATATATATATATATATATATATGTTAGTTATTCTATATATAATATATATATATTTAGTATTTATATATATATATATATATATATATATATATATATATATATATATATATATATATAAATATATATATATATAAGAGAGATATGTACATATATATATGTATAAGAGAATATATATAAGTATATATATATATATATATATATATATATATATATATATATATATATATATATATATATATATATATATATATATATATATATATATATATATGGTCAGCCTCCCGAAAGAATCATGCATGTAACTAAAAACTATAACAGCTACTGGAAAATAAATAATATTTTATTAATCAGGAGACATTTTTATCTATGAAATTTAAAAAAAAAAAAATAACGCTTTTGAAAAATTTAAAATAGTTAAATATGTTGAAAAGCTTGTATGATATTACCGTTTTCTTGAGAAAACGAAGAAGCTCGAGTAGTTCTCGGAGTGAGTTACGCGCGGCGCCAAATAAGCTGATTTTTTTTCTTTAATTAAAGAACATCTCATTGCAAACAAGAACGAAGTGATGGAAATAGCCGGCTTCATTGGGGATGAGACGGCCTCTGTCCTCCATGCCTGAAACCCCTTAAAAGGATATAAAAGAAAAATAACATTTTCTCCAAAGCGTAAAATTAAAATACTGTTTGGCAATCCTGCTATCGTGAAGTAATGGTGATCTCAAGGGTCAATCACACTTGTATGTCAAGCACCTAAGATTATAAATAGTATTTAAGGTGTTAATAACATTAGAATAAAAATAATTTTTTTTTGCTTCATCGATGAAATTGCTTGCTAAAATCAAAAATGTTATTTTTTTCCTGACGAATAATATTCTAGTTACATTAATGATGCTAAGATGATTATATATATATATATATATATATATATATATATATATAATATATATATATATATATATATATATAAGAGAGAGTATATATATATATATATATATATATATATATATATATATATATATATATATATATATATATATATATATATATATATATATATATATATATATATATATATATATATATATATATATATATATATACATATATATATATATATATATATATATATATATATATATATATATATATAGGTAACCCCATTTGGAGTAGGAGTCCAGGGATGTTCCTACAGTACTACAGTACTAGTACAGTACAGTACAGTACAGTACTAGGTCTTCTTCTTCAATGAAATATGGAAGAAGTACTACCTCTCTTGTCCGAAAAAAAGTTATTTTACATTCGGCCTTGAGACAATTCTTTTCACTTAGTCTAGATGCTAAAAGCTCAGAATCTTGCTTGGAGAGACTTAACTCTCGTACTAAATCATTGATCTCTTCCTGGGAGAACTGTTGCTATGTAGAAGTACTTTCTTCATATTCACTACCACTATCTGCACGTGTGCACACCAAATCCTGGATATCTTCTTCATTAGACAATGCTAGGTCTGGGAGTGTAGTGAACACTGGGATGGGGACATCGTCGGAGTGTGGCACAGGTCGCCTTGCTGATTCCAAATCCGGATACTCAAATTTACGTTTCTTGTAACGATTGATACTTTTCACATTAACCAAACAAAAATAACAGTCACTGTGGTGATTCTTTGGCTCCCGCCATACCATAGGCACACCAAATTTTAAACCTTTTCTTCGTCCATTTTTCCACTGACGTAGATTTTCGACACACGTTTTACAGACCATATGGGGAGCCCAAGACTTATCTTGGTCTCCGAGTTTCATTCCAAAGTATGCCAGATATGCTTGCTTCACAAAGTTAGTAATATTTCTTCTTTGGTTCTCCTGGCAATATTCACCACAGATGTAGCAGAATACATTAGGGTTATTCAAACAGGCTCTTCGTGAAGTACTCATAGTGTTCTGAAAATAGAAAAAATAAAGTATATATAAAGGTAAGCCCCTTAAAAAGAAATAAAACGATATTACTGTAAAATATGCATTAAAAATATTTGTATAAGAGTATATCTGGAACACCCTGTATCTCAAGAACTAGAGCCAATCTTTGAAAACTAATGTCATTTCTGAAATCAGCACACCCGATATACTATAAATTCGATAAAATATCCTTGGCAGAAAAAAAAATTTTTTTGTTGGCCAGTGTAATGGTTTTTTACATATATCACATTATATATATATATATATATATATATATATATAAGAAAAATTATATATATTTATATATATAGAATATATATATATATATATATATATATATATATATATATATATATATATATATATATATATATATATATATATATATATATATATATATATGCAAAAGTCCAGATTTTGAAAAATATATATATATATATATATATTATATACATATATATATATATATATATATATATATATATATATATATATATATATATATATATGTTATTATATATATATATATATACTTATGTAAAAATCTATCTATATATATATACATATTATTATATATATATATTGGGCGTGGCCCTCTGAAGAAAAAAAAAAAAATGAATATTATAATAATATATATATATATATATATAGAAAGAGTATATATATATATATATATATATATTATATATATATATATTATTATTACATATATATATATATATATGCAAAAGTGGGCGTGGCCTCTGAAGAAATAAATATTGGACCCAAGCCACTTTCGATATTTGATTAAATAGAGGTGGGTGGGAAATATCTGAAGCCGATTGTACATATACGTACATAAATACTAGCACCCTCATTGGTTTACAAAAAAAGGAGAGAGAGAGAGAGAGAGAGAGAGAGAGAGAGAGGAGAGAGAGAGAGAGAGAGAGAGAGAGAGAGAGAGAGAGAGAGAGAGAGAAGAGAGAGAGAGAGAGAGAGAGAGAGAGAGAGATATTCATAGCTCTAATTTAGAATAACCTTACCAAAACTAAAAATACAATTATAGTAATGGGAAAAAAAAGTAATAAGAAAATAAAACTGATACCACTAGCTAATAATAACGATACTAATTATAATGATGCTAAAATGGTAACAGGTACAATTATAAATAAAATAATAATAATATGTAATAATTAGTAATATATATTGAAAAGCGACTCCTAATAATAATCAACATATTATAATAATAATAATAATAATAATAATAACACACAACACACACTAATAATAATAATAATAACACACACACACACACACACACACACACACACACACACACACAATAATAATAATAATAAAACGTGAACAATTAACAGATTGTAAAATGAATTTTCGCAGATTGTTACATGTCAACAACTGCAAACTAATAATCAACCAAATTAGACTCCTAATAATAATAATAATAATAATAATAATAATAATAATAATAATAATAATAATAATAATAATAATAATAATAATAATAATAATAATAATAATAATAATAATAATAATAATGATACGAGTGAAGAAATAATTCAATTATGGTTGTTATGGGTACGTGAATTAGGTAATTTCTCAAATATTGTTGACTAACATAAGAAAAATATGAAAGGTAATAAAGATTAATGAAGTAGTAATCAATAATAATAATAATAATAATAATAATAATAATAATAATAATAATACAATAACACACACAACAATAACAATAACAATAACAATAATAATAATAATAATAATAATAATAATAATAATAATAATAATAATAATAATAATAATAATAATAATAAAATCTTTTACCAAAAATGGTAATAGGAAAAAAATAAGAAATATTATGTGAACACTACTTAAAAAAAAAAAAAAAAAAAAAAAAAAAAAAAAAATTACTGTTGCTTGATAGGTCAGAGGCAAGTGGGACTATAAAAATGTAGCTAGTCCTTGTTCCAAGAAATCAGCTTTAGGCGTGAGGAAAGCCCAAACGGAGTGGAATCTTTAACCTTTTTAAGGTAATGAATTCAGTTATACCCCTCTACAAATCATGAACTTCGACCTCACCTCCACATACCAATCAATAAAAGCAAAAATAAAAAAAAACGACAACACAAAACCTAATTAATGTCTATATCCCTCACCCCACCTCTCAAAACTGCCCCCAGGATTATATCACAGACCTATCACCCTTAACCTAGTATAACAATATCTTACTAGATGGGGACTTCAATGTCCATCACCCCACATGGATCAACTCACTCAACCCCTCACCAAGACCAAGACGTGATACACTCATAGACAACTTGCACACACTCAACATCCTCAATAACGGAAACCAACCCACTCGACACCCATTTCAATATAATCAGAAACCCACGTCTCCTGACATTTCCTTCTGTCCCCCCTCCCTAAATTCAGGTTACCCCAACATGGCAAACCATTCACGGTCTATCCTCTGATCACATTCCAATATTATTTACAATTCATCATAAACACCCCACACACACACATCCTTTAAAAAGAATTTACACTAACTATAAGAAAGCAAACTATTAACTTTACATCTCTTCTTGACAAAGCAATACACCACTTCGATAAGACCATTCTTAATGCATCCAAAAATACATCCCCCAAGATTACCGCAAACACTTTAATCCCAACTTTTCACTAGAAATAGATACCGTAATTGAACAAAGTAACTCTCTCCTACAAAATGAACAACAAAACCGAGAACAAATTAACCAAATCATAAATCTTAACAACAGAATTAACAACTTAATCAACTTGAACAAGAATAAAAACTGACATCATTATACCCAAAAACTACACCATAAATAAAATAATAAAACTATCAATAAAAAAAAATCCACAATTCACAAACACAGCCCCCACCAAACTACGATACCAGTAAACAAAACATTAAAATCCCTAGCTCGAAAAAAACAATGCAATCTTATTATGTCACACTACTTTAAAATCAGCCACAAACCTATAATACCCACAGATTGATTAAAAACTAAATGACTAAATTAATTAAAGAACACCCAAAGAAGACCCTCCATTCACTCCGCTAAAGGTACTCAACATCATCAAAAACCTTGAAAACTCACAAACAGAAGGTCGAGACAAAATAACCAATATCCATTTCAAACACCTTCGAACTAAAGCCATAGCAGTACTAACCCAAATGCTCAAGACAAATCTTGGCAAACCATCACTATCCCATCATTCTGGAAACAGGCACATATTATCCACATACTAAAACCCAACAACCCAGCGTTAAATAAACCTATTTCATTACTTTCTACAATATCTAAAGTTCTCGAAAGGTTAATCCTGAATAAAATCTCCTTCTTTAACCAAATCTCAGACACAAAACATGGTTACAGACAAAAACACTCCGCTACAACACTACTTACCGATCTTACACAAAACATCCTCACAGGTTTTAACCAAAATCTACCACCCTCCCGCACTCTTTTAGTGGCAATAGACATAAACAAGGCAGTCCCACTTTACCTCTAAATAGAAAAAGTATTAAACACAGAAATAAACATCAATGACAAAAAAATAATAGCAAATATCCTATCTGATTGCACAGCTATAGCCATGCGAGGACGCCAAAGTGCGATCTGAAAAGAGAAACTTTAATGTATGTAATGGAGTCCCCAATGCCCCATCCTATCACCAACATGTTAATGTATAATGGAGTCTCCCAGAGTGCTATCCTATCACCAACACTTTAATCTTATTATACACGATTTACCACAACCCACATCTCCCTCTATAAAAATCAATAGTTTACTGATGACCTGACAATCACAGCCCAATGTCTCTTAGTAAATACAGCAAGACAAGAGCTACAGCAATATATAAACCGATTGGAAATATGGCTGGAAACCAACAGGATGTCCTCCTTTCACCAACATTAATCTGTCACATTGCTCACACCTGACAGAAGAGAGTCAAATACTCATCCAACAGGTTTTTATTTCAAACGACAAACCACCTCTTAATAAACAACCCACCGTACTTGCCTTAACTTTCAATGTACACATGACATTCACCCCATATAAACAACATTACCTCCAGAGTCACACATAAATTGAATGCGATAAAAATACTAACCGGAACAAATTTTGGTCAGCACAAGGAGTCCCTGACAATAGTACAGAGAGAATACCTCCATCCCATCTTAACCTATGCATCTCCAGCCTGGGCACCCACAATATCACAATCCAACATCCAAAAACTATAGATAGTTCAAAACAAAGTTTTTAGAATAATAACAAGCTGCCTCCCTTCCACACCCAAGAACCACTCACAAACTAAAACAAAATTCCTTCCTATAGATGTCCATCTTGACATGATAAGTTTCCAATTTTACAGCAAGTCACTCTCAACAGACCATCCCTACACCAAACATTACAAAAACTTTCGCACCAAGAATGAGAAAGGTCACACCATATAGCCATATAATATTTTAACACATACAACAAGCTTCCCCATCAGCCCCCTGACACGCCCATTATCAAACATATCCAAACTCATTTAACACCAAGATTGATCTACGAATATCCAAACAACATCATACTAAAAGGTGTCCACCCAAAATATCTAACTCAGAAGAATCTTTAGACAGTCAAACCAGAGTATTGCTGTCTCTTCTCCGCTCTGAACACCATCCCTTGCTTCAGAAGTATAAACACAGATTTCATTGTGTTCCCTCCCCATTGCCAAAAATGACACTCCTAGGCAAATGACGACACGGGGCATCTCTTACTAAACTGCTCGAGCTTAACGGACATCAGACACAATTTTGATACACTTGCTCTGACAGATCTATTTGCTTGGGGTACTGTGTTGGCGGGGTACCTCGGAATCGTCCGCTTCTCGTAAGAGGGGAGTGGGGGCCACCAGGCACCATATATATATATATATAGATATATATATATATATATAGCATATATATATATATAAATATATATAGTAGAGAGAGAGAGAAAGTTATATATAGTATATATATAGTTATTATATAGTGTTATATAGTGGTATATAGTGGTAGAGTATGTGTCATTTGAGCTAATCCACCTTTTATCGATGTAATATTCAGAGAGATACTTAAGACTTCGCACCTAAGCCTAAAACCTGTAAAACGAAGAAGATGATGATGATAAGAGGAAAAGAAAGAAGCAAAAGAAGAAGAAGCAAAAGTTTTCTATCATATCTACCAAGAAAATAATAAAAAAAAGGGTGTGATGGGTGAAACTGCAAAAGTTTGTTTATATTTTATATATATAGTATATATAGTATATGAGTATATATATATATGTCTCTGTGTCTAGTATGTGTATATATATATATATATATTATATATATATATATATATATATATATATATATATATATATATATATATATATATATATATGTCTATGTGTGTGTGTGTGTGTGTGTGTGTGGTGTGTGTGTGTGTGTGTGTGTGTGTGTGCGAGCGTATGTGTGTTTGTGTAGGTGTGTGTGTTTGTTTGTGTGTGCACGCGCATTCGTATGTGTGTGTGTACCAAGGTTTCTGAACCGGGAATAATTATGCCAAGGGGTGCGGGAGCCAATTCCATAAGCGAAATATTTTTAAAATTTTTCTGAAAAGCAAGAATGCTTTTAATGTTCCAAGCAACAGCTGCATGAAGTCTTCCATCATGGAATGCTTTTCATCCATTTATCCCCAATGTGATAATGAATTTCAGCATAGAGAAATTAAGATTGAAATGAGTGTGACACTACCTACCTAAGGGTTTGTTTCGGGAAAGAAAGGAAGGAAGTTTTGAAAAGAAGCTTTCAAGCTGCTCTGAAGACTGCACAGAAGTAAAAAAGAAGCACAGTCGGTGACACACTTGTGAAATCATGTGTGAAAGAGAGGGAAAAAATACCTGGTTTGACTGTCGAGCGACAAGATGGGGAGTGAATCCCAGTCATGGGGACTAGCCCGAATGGTCGACAGGGAAAAAAATGGTTGACAGGGAAATTGTCGAGAGGTCAAATGATTGACAATACATCAAAAAATTTTCCCGTACAGCCCTCCGCAGGCGTTAGGATCGGTAAGGTTAAGTTAAGTTAAGGTTTGTTGGATTCGTTAGAGAAAGAAGCTATAACCATATTTTTTTTTTTTTTTTTTTTTTTTTTTTTTTTTTTACAAATTTATCCCCGTCGACCAATTGGTACTAGCTTCATAGTCATGTCTCAAGTTGACCTTTAATTGACAAGTTCTACTGCAGTAAATACAGAACAAATCCAAATAAATTTAGTGTACAACTGTGTGAGATCACTGCTGTGTCAAACTTCCTGAAGTTTCGAGATACATTAATTTAAGAATGTCAGTGAGGAACTTGACTCTAAAGCATTACGAAAGGAAAAAGCTAATGCTGCCCTTAATCACTGCATTTGCTGTAGGGATTCACTAGTATCCCTACTTTACTCATGAAGTAAATTAATAAACATCCTAAATGTAGTTAGGGTGCTAAATTCTTTTCAATCATATGCATTAAGTCATTGCATCTTCAAGAAGTTCTGTGAAAAAATGGGGAGCTAGTATTCGATTGAACTACTTAACATCGAAATTAAGTGGCTTTTTTTTAAGAGGAAGTTATTGAAAGTGTTTTTGTTTCTCTGAGACAAAGATCTGGTAGACCTGGTTCATCATTTCGTTTATAGAGCTTTCGTAGCATCATTTGTTTCTCTTGGCGATATGTGGTGCAAACATTTAAGCTGTGAATATCACTCTACAAAGTAGAGATATCACTGTATTCAACGGAAAGAAAAAGATTAAGATTTTCCAACATAAGATACAGTTGTGGTTAAAAAGAGTCGAGAGGGGTAACTTCACCGACTTTCCTTTCCTTCCTAAGGTTTTATCCTCCACCACCTATATTAATATCAATGAAGAAATCGTTTCCATCCTACAAATTATGAAGTACAGATTTTATCAATATTTCGGGTAACTACTTGAAAGAGAAGTGCGAGTACAGAGTCCATACTGCGTTAACTTGGACTTTACCAACGATGACGACGACATACTGATTGATTTTGAGGTGCTGAATATAGTTCAATTTTGGTGTGGTCTGAAAGAATCTTTCCCTTTCTGACCATAAAAGCGTATCGAATTGTTGTGGTTTGTTTCTCAACATATTTGTATGAAGGTGATGTTTCGTTTCTACAATTCTGAATGTAAATAACAAAGCGAGTAACAAGTTGAAGGACAAATATTACATGCAAGATTCTGTCAAAAACAGCACCAAGAATTAATTAACTTCATGATGAAAATAAGCAATAACAGAATTCACTTTAATTTGGACTATTATATATATTTTATGATATTTCGATTTTCGTTTATTTCTTAGAATATATAGTCGATACCGATATCTATCAGACATCGTACACTATATATCAATACTATAGTAATAATACTGAGGTATTTGGTTATAATATATCCATAAATACGTAATATATATTATTATGATATATATATAGTATTAGTTATATTATATATATATATATATACATATATATCCATCATATATAATATATGTCAGCCTCTAGAAGAGCCCAATCCATATCTCAAAAGACTACCAAACAGCTACCGGGAAAGAGAATACATTGCTGGGAATGCTTGGTTTACAAATTTAGGTGCTCGGAGAATGTAAAAAAAACAATTATTGCTCTAATAATACTATTATAATATGAGTTAGAAAAGTTCCTATATTAGAGCACTTTTTATAAGGCTTAACTCGTTAAAATCAAATAGAGCTTTCTACGTAAATATTTGTTGTTTTTTTTTTAACACAATGAATACCCCCAAGGGTAGGACCGCACCGAGTGGCAGGAGTCGGGCGGTTCATCTCGGCCTTCGGGACAGACGAGGTATGGACTATTTTCCCCCCCTCCGGGAAGGGTCTCCGGAACCCCCGCTCTTTTGGTATTTGGGTGTGTCGCGGGGTCTCCTCCGCCCCTCCCCTATACGGGGTATGTATGAAAAGCGTCCCCCCCTGTGTTTTCCCCGTCGGCTTCGAGCCCCCTAAATTGACGTGTAATACCTGGTACAAATCAATGATATTATACTATGTCCCCCGCCGGCTCGAGCCTCCCCCTCAAAAAAAAGCAATTTTTTATGTTTTTTTTATTTTTCTTAGTTTTGTTTACATTTGCCTAACACCAAAAATTTTACAAGGATTTCCAAAAATGTGATTTTCCCTTTTCCCATGTCAGCTATCTGTAGTTTTGTTTGAGCATAGATGGATTGTGGCATCTTCTATGAAGGCCTGGCCATATATATATACTATTAAACCAATTTAAATAATACCAATCTAGAACTGTTTGTTCACTGACATCTATAAATAGGTTACTACCCCTTGAAACTGTTTCGTTATGTAAAAAGAAATACATATTAAAAGGGCATCAGTGTAAATAAACCTCTCAATATTTGAAAAAAATATTTGGGACGCGTTATGCAAGTAGAATACAGTATTATACAAAAGCCCAAAATTTAAGAATAAGTACAATAAAAAGATGAAACAAGAGAATATGTTCTGGTAATTTCACATTCTTTGTGACACTTTTTACAAACCTTTTATCTAATATTCAAACGTAAAAATGTGTCAACCGAGTTATTTTCAAAACTACAGCCGTGCTTTTTAGAATAAATCCTCGTCGAAATTTCACGAATTTTTCAGAAAAAAATTTGGAACAAAAAAATTAGATACTATTCAGCTAAACCCACAGTAAAAAAAAATTATGTGACAATCGGGCTTCATGATATCTTCCCACCCACCTCATATTTAATCAAATGATCGAAAGTGGCTATGGGGTTCCAATATTTAATATTTTCTTCAGCAGGGCACACGCACCCACTTTTGCCATACCTATATAGTATATATATCCTTACAAAAGTTATCATATACATATATAGTTATATATAAATAGTATAAATATTATATTATATAATATATATTATATATATATAATAACTATATAATATAATATTTATATATTACTATACTAGTTATATACTACGGTAAGTATCACTCAATATACGTCATATATATATAGAATATTCAATTTTTTTACTTCAGAGGCCCCCCACATTTAATTGATTTAATTTACATATTAAAGATACTAAATATATATATAACATAATATATATAACTTTATCATATAATATATCATATATATTAATAATATATATACTATCTAAATCTATAGTAATATATATATATATATAATAGTATATATATATACACATATAATAAATATATATATATATGTATAATAAAATATTACTATACTTGTTATTATATATATAGTATATAATCATTATCATATAACTATTATATATATATTATACTAATATATATATATATAGCATATTATAATATAATATCCATATAATACTATATTACTATATAATAATATATATAACTAATTTTATTATAATATAATTATATAGTATATACGAATGTGAAGCTTGCTTACCAAGAAACCGATGGTACATCTGGCCAAGCAAAAAATTGTTTTGTTTTTTTTTGGCTGCCAAGATATTTTTTATTCGGAATTTTACTAGTATATCTCGGGAGAACTTCTATCACATGTGCTGATTTTACAGATAATGACATTAGTTTTCCTAAGATTCGCCGCTCTAGTTCCTTGAGAATCACAGCGGTGTGTCCAATATACTCTTATACAAAATATGCTGTTGTTAATAGCTATTTTACAGTAATTATCGTATTACCTTTTCTCTTTTACAGGGGGATCTACCATTTGTATAATAATTTCATTTTTTTCTATTCTTACACCCACATCACTATGCTACATCGACGCTTCCACTCGCAGCCGTGCTTTGCAGAAGATAACCCAAATGTATCCTCTGCGCGATATACATCTGTGCATAGTTGGAATAATTGCCAGGACGAGAAGCAATGTTAGGAAAATTGGGTTGTTGAGGAGGAGGGTTAATTTACATTTTGTGAATGAAAATACTCGTTTAAAGAGAGATGTTAAAGAGTCTTGGGCTCCCCATAATGGTCTGTAAAAACGTTGGTGTCGAAATTCTGAGTCAGATTGTGAAAAAAATTTGTAACCAAGAAGAAGGTTTGTAACAAATTTGTGTTTCGCATATCTCGTCTGCACTATGGCTTATGGGCGGGAGTCCGAAAGCAATCCACCACACGTGGACTGTTCATTTTGGTTCGTTGAGAGGTTAATGTTGAAAAGGTCTTCATATCGTTTACAAGAAACGTAAATATTGCACGTTACTCCGTACTTTGGGACCATCAGCCAAGGCGACCTGTCTGACCCAACTACCACCTTCCCGACTCGATTTGTCTCCCCATGCCCCTGACGATGCTATTCTCATGCGTACCCTCTGACCAGAACCTAGGCCTACAGTTCTGTCTTCTAGAGTGACAGATAGGCAATAAATCCGAGCATGGTTGGGCTCAGGTGCTCGGCACAGTCTACGCAGTCTGACTAATAGTGGAGTTGCGCGAATAGCCGTTGTGAGAGTGATTTGTGAAGCAACGGAGTTACCTTCCTATCACAGTGAGCAGACACACCTGGTAACTATCTCCCGCAGGAACGAGACTTCAGGACGATTTATGTTACGAGACCGTTAATGTCTTAACTCCAAAGCTCAATGGATTCTGGAGCCTTTTATGCATACATTAGCCCACTAACGAGCTTGAATACAGGATACGAACTGTCTGCAGGGCCGGCCGTAATGTAAAATAAGATACTTTATATTATTCCTCGTTACAAGAGACGAACACGGTCACCGATACTTTCTTCCGTAGTCACGAGCTCTTTTCGATTGAAGTAAGAAGCAGGCCACATACTCCTTAGCCTATGACACTAGTAGGAACATCCTTCGTGTGACTGCCTCTCCTCGTCGCAAATTGAGCTCCGCAAGATTGAGTCTACCTTAGTAATCAACCGTCAGACACCAGTATAAAGATTGCGTCGTCCTATGATTTGTTTCATGGATAGTTTCAACCGAAGAAGCTATGAAAGTGATTGTTTAGATTATTGAGTAGCAATGGCAAGAGTTTAAGCATCGTCAATTCTTACCAGTAGGTCACTCACAAAACTGAAAGGTAAAGAATATGACAAGAATATAAGAATGATCTTGCAGACGCTTAGATATAATGAACACCAGTGGCCTATATGCGTTGGCCTTGATTTGAAGATGATCAACATCTTACTTGGGGCAGCAACAGTGGAGTATACTAGAGTTACCCTTGTGTTCATTATGCTTGTGAGCGATGTAGGGCTAAAAGAAGACCCACTGGAAAGAAGACTAAGGACAAATGTTGTACTGGGCCTGCTAGGGAAAATATGACTGTACGGATGCATGCCAAGATATTCATTGGAGCGAACCGTACTCGCGTTGACACGACGGGAAAGATTATGTTTCCCATCCACTCCGACATCAGAAACTAGGACTGATCGAAGCAATCTTGTTAGGGCCCTAGACAAAGATGCTGGATTGTTTCAAATATATTTGCAGATTTTTTTTTTTCAGGGTTTGAGTATGGGAGAAAAAAAATAA
>JABUQX010039995.1:27500-29737 GCA_015478945.1 Trachelipus rathkii | reverse complement strand
TATATTATATATTATATATATATATATAAAGGGGTTTAAAAGTAAACATTACAAATAGTCTCACCTTATTAATTACGTAATAAATATGTGAACTAAAAGATGCCAAAGGCAGATATGATAAACGAAATTTTATAGTCCAAATTCACCACACACAATCTCCGATATAGATATACAGCACGACGAGTCACCTTTTTTAATGGATGTAGCCAGTTATTTTTAATCGCGATTATCTCTTACACTTTTTGTTTCAATTTCATAACTTTTATATTTATTATGTAATATATTTCATATATTTGACCAATTTGCCCAAAAGAATAATAATTTTATTGTAGACATTATGAATTTGTTAAAAGATCGATCCTTTCTAATAATGTAAGAACTCATGCTAGCACCGAAGCAGAATGAGTATGGATATCTCTCATGACAATATATTTATATAAATAATATATTAAATAAGTTTATATAATATATAATATATTATATTATTAATATAATATATAACATAAATAAAAATATATATTATAATAATATATATATATATTATAATATATATATAGAGAGAGAGAGGAGAGAAGGGAGAGAGATTTGGACAGGCACCATTTACTACGACCAGGTGTTGCTTGCTGTCAGTTATACAGCAAAATGCCTGGTAATTCTGTCGAATTATATCCATCTACCACAGCGGCTTGGTACAACAGCATGGTTGCTCTCTCTCCTGAAATATTGGATTCAGGACTCCCACAATTGCCCTTTTCCTTGAAAAAGTACTATTACTTCTAGTCTATCAACCATTTAGACCAACCATTGTGAGTGCTGGGAGAGCTTTCCATTCCAGTCAACACTAAATCCTTACAGATCGTTTATGTTAAATTTGTGTATACTTTCGTGTGTCTCTACTCTCAGAATTTTTTTTCTAATCGTTGAAAAGATGGCGATTAATCACCACTGATTTTCAGTATCCACGCCTCGAAAGCTTGTGCAAGCAGATATTAAATATTAGTATAATCCTAGGTCTGGCAGTGATTATGCAACCTACCAAAAACTTCAGCGAGACGTAGAGTAAAAAAACTGCAATATACCTCTAGTTGCTGGAACTGTTGTTGTTCGCTGTTGCTGTTGCTTGTTGCTGTTGCTTTATACTATAATATATATTAATATTATATATATATATACTAACATTATATATATATATATATATACTTAGAAAGTTATATATAAATATATATCTATATATAACCCTTTAAAATAGACCTTAAATTTTTGCTTCTTAAAAACTTTATTTGATAAGAGTTAAAAAGAAGCATTAATAAGTGAGAAGGTAAAGAATTAATCCAAGATTCTCTGGGATTAACCCACCGCATGTTGCCGTGGGACAATATGCCCGGGCTATAACAACTGAGCAGTCTCAAGCAAAAAACATTGGATTCCATGAGACATGAATTCGGAACCGAATACCCCACGTCGTCTTTAACCCAGACTTGTGAGACATGCCTATCTCTCTTCTTTATATGTTTAATGTAATATTTTATTAATCGCACTTTGATAAGATGTTAAAGAAAGAACATATAATGAGAAGGTAAAGAATTAACTGCACTTCTCGGATTGAACTACACGCATGGTTGCGCGTGAGGTACAATTATACCGGTGCTACACACTGACCATCTACAAGCGCACAAAAAGACTTGGATCAAGAACAGACTTATAAGAGCAACCAGCAGTTCGTCCAAGCGACATCACCAGTTCCAAGCCTTCCTACTCTTCGTTCTTTATATTTTAGATTTAAGATTTTCATACTACATTTGATAAAGAGTTAAAAAAGAACATATATGAGAAGATAAAAAGAATAAATGCCTTCTCTCGGGCATTAACACGCATGTGGCCGCAGTGAGGACAATATGCCCAGGTGCTATACAACTTGAGCCCATCCTCCAAGCATCAAAAATTGGATTACAAGAACATTAATAAAGCCAACAGCTTCCCCCCCGTCAAGCGACATCACCCAGGAGTCCAGCCTGTCTATCTCTCGTTCTTTATATTTTAATGGTAAATATTGCTAATAATACGCAATTTGATAAGTTGTAAGAAAGAATCCAATATAATGGAGAGTTAAAGAATTAACTGCTTCTCTGGGATTGAACCACCTCATGTTGCGCGTGAGGACAAATATGCCCGGTGCTATACGATAGCGGTGGTTCCAATCCCAGAGAAGGCATTAATTCTTTACCTTTCATTATATG
>JABUQX010039995.1:0-22500 GCA_015478945.1 Trachelipus rathkii | reverse complement strand
TATAATATATTTATATATATATATAATATACTTTTTATAATAGTTCTATTCAAGACGACATTCTGATAATAAATCGGTTTATGAAAAAGTGATTTGTAATATGCCAGATATTATTATTATTATATTAATATATACGTATATTTATATATGATATATGATATATATATATAATTATATATAAATATTATAGGTTACTTAAGTTGACTTACAGACCGCATGTACTGGATATATATATCTACTATAATAAATATAGAATATATAGAATTTATAATTTATAGTTTATTCCAGCGTATCTCTATGATATTAATATATTTATTTACTATATATATTATCAATATTTACTTGGAGTATAAAAATGAACTCGTATCCCGATTTAATTAACTGTACAATCATATATATGAAATTTATCGATTTTTAAATGAGATTTGTAGTTTTCATTTCCCACTTTAAGATCTGGCTTTAGTCTACATCGATTTTTAATTTCGATAATTTCACCATCTTTAGATCTAAAAGGATCTAAAAATTTAGATATTACATCAGAATCATTTGTACTACTTTAAAATATTAAGTCAAATACAGATAGATGACGGTTATTACGTGATAAAGAATTCCAAACTTTAAAATCTGTAATTATTTACAATATAAGTAAAGAAACGTATTTCATTATTAATAATGTTTGAAAACTCATATATGTTACTTATTTATATATTATATATATACTATATATATATCTATTATCTTATAGTTAGTTTTATGTTATCAATAATACTTTTGAATGGTAATATTTATATATATAATAGTATGTATATATACGATGGTTGGAATTTGAGTTTTGAACTATTTCAAAATGATGATGCTATAATATTTATTAATAATATCTTATTATGAAAATTTTCAATATTTAAGTTTATATAGTTTTTAGTATATCATTTTATTTTTATTTTCTTTAATTAATAAAACTATTAATTATATTATTAACTTAATTATTAATAATGTATTTTAAATATAATAATCAAATTTACATAATAAGAGTAAAATATTTATTTTCGAAAATTTTCTTTAGACATATCGGTATTAAGAATACTGTAATTTTTTATTTTGATACATCTAATTTCAGCTTTAGTGCAAAGCATGTTGTTTGTTATAATAATAAAGTCTCTCTCTCTCTCTACTCTCATATAACAATGTACAATTTTACGAATTTTTATTATAATGTATATTTTTTTATAAATATTAGCTAACTATAGCTAATGCCAATCTGTAATTTAGTTGATGACGTACGATGAATTTCGCTAAAGTTGAAAAACTATTATTATAAATAAAATACTTTTTTTAATAAAAATTCATTTGTTAAATATGATTCTTTTTCTTTTACAAGCATTTAGTAATTTCATATTACTTAAGTAATATAACAGTAATTATACATGAAAAACAAGGCTGAATTGCGGAATGTTCACAGGTTGTAAATGACTTTATGTATTTACACTTTATATACAAAAAAATCAAAACAAAATAAAAAAATCATTTTTTTTTCAATTAATTAAAGCTTGAAGTATTTCAAAAGTTTATCTTACTATGGCACTATGGATTTCCTTTGCATATATGTTCTATTTATTTATAATTCGGTAGGTCAGTTCATCTATTACAGTAGTATTATGCTCTGAAAATAATAGAAAAAATAAAAACAACAAAAAAAAACAATAAATCCTTTAGGGGCTCGAGATCCGAACAGGGCTACAGAGGGTGGAGCGTTTTGCGCTAATACCCGTAGGGATGTCGAAGAAAGACCCCGCGATTACATATATAATCCACAAGGAAGCGTTTTCCGTTTAGGAAGCCTCTCCCATTTTAGTGTTTTATGTGAATAGTTTTTTACCATTGCGTTCCCCGGATAAGCCGAGTGCACCACCGGACTACCTGATATATCGAATTTACGATTTCCCCTTGGGATAATCTCTTTAGTAGAAAAAAAAACAAAACAAAAAGAGTTTAAAAGACGGATCGTAAAAGGCTAAACTGTACCTACTATATTTTAATCAGTCCTTACCACTTTATCAATCTCATTCCCTCTGCAGTATAAGATAATAGCCAAGTATATCTAAGACAAAAAATACAAAATCACAATTATCCAATAAGTTTTAAACATAAGGTGCTTAGTTTAAACACAGAAAAAAGGTAAAGTAATAAATGTAGCGTCTTTTTTGTGAGGAAACTTATGTAATTATTTTTATACTTATAATAAGATACCAATAAGTAATATACTACTATAATATAAACAATATGTATCAGATTATAGGCTTCGCTCTATCTAGTTAGTAATGATTGCTCCCGCAGTTATCGTCCCCCACCTATATAAAAAGTATAAAAATATTTATGATATATATATAAATATTTATTATACAAATTCCGATTGATAAGAGTGGCAAATATAAAATGGAATCTGTTGTTTTACTCCATGTTCAGATTAGATAGGAGTAATTTAATGATGTCAGTTATGAGGAAAATATCATAATTTATAAATTTATTATATATTATATAATATTTATATATATATAATTAGTTTATGTATTTCATTATACAATTAATTAATAAAAAGGGGATCAAGATCAATTTATTTTTATAAATTATATATACTATTAATAATATATATATATATATATATATTATAATATTAAATAGTATAAATATACATGTATATATATTAATATTATGTATTAATAATATATGATAATTTATATTAATTATATATTGATATATTAATGTATATATTTTGATATTTTAGTTTAATTTAGTGTTATTATGTAATATTTTTCAATAATATATAATATATTAATTCATATATTATGATAACTGATTAATAATACTATATTATATTATTAATTAATAATTATATTATAATAATTACAGATAATAATTTAATAATATTAATATTATCAGATTAAAATATTAATAACATTTTAATCACATTAATCACTCATAATTATATCGTAAATGAATTTTTTTATATAAATAGTCTCAAAAAAATCTAAAATATGTTATATTAAAATATTTTACTATATTTATATGAATAATATAAATAAGTATAAATTAAATATATATAAATAATATATTAAATATAATAAATTTATCTATTATTATCATGCTTTCAAACATAAGATTTATTATATTTAAAGATCATTATTTTCAAATTATTTTGTTTTAAAGATACATTAAAAATTAGATTTGGATTTACGCAATTGCGTACAAAAAAAAAACAACAAAGTAATTTTTAATAAATAAGATACAATAATTTTTAGAAAAAATAGGTTAAAGAAAAAAGTACTTACAGTTCTATAGAAATTATTAATGGAGGTAGTAGGGGAAAGAATAGTTCGTGTGATTGTACCTAGGTTGTTTATCTTATCATTATGAAAACACCCATAGCGAAAACCAAATACACGTAAGAGAAATATGTCCTCTAACCATTTTACATAATGAAACAAAATCATATTATTTGTATGTATATATTATATAAATAATAAACTTATAACAATGCTATACTAAATAGGCCTTTTATAATCATATTACTATAATGAAAGAGATTTTAATATTTAGACATAACTGACCTCGTCACCACTGCACTAAATGAATATAATTATTAACATAAATATAAAACTTTTTACAACAACATTTATTTTGATTGTATATCATAAGCCTACTCTATAATTGCGATGAAGGGACGGACGAAATTACAGATAAGGATTAAATACCTGCATTATACTAATTTTAGCTCGTTACTTAACCTGAATAACAGTTTTCTACAATTTATGACATTTATATAATATTATATAATTATAGATATATATATTATATATATTATATAATATATATATGAAATATATAAAATATTTATTATATTATATACAATATATTATTAATATTTAATTAATATTTAATATACTTAATATATAATATATAATTAACTATAACTTTAATAATATATAAATATATATTATTTTTATTATATTATATATATTATATATAGTAATATAATGAGAATTTAAAATGTATTTATCACTTATATTAAATAATTATATATATACTATATATACATATATAATATAGTATATAATATAGATATATATATATATATAGATTAATATATATATATATAATTTAAATATATGGTGATAATGATTAGCTTTCTGAATCTAATTCGGATGACAATGACAAGTTTTCGTCATCACACTTCCTTACTTTGGACATAAATTTGAATTAGACCGATTCAAAACCATTTTAAAATCTTTTTATGAAAACTGATTTCTTCGTTAGTACTTACTTTTCATTTTTGGTTTAAATAAAACTAGTCAAAAACGATTTAATTTCTCTAGTATTTAGATTGTTATTCATATTATTTGGATTTTTATTATTATCAAATCATATAAATCTAAATGTAGATTGAATTATATTAATATATATATTATATTATTATATATGATTTATATTAATATATATATTACTATAATATATATATGATAATTATATATATATAATATAAATATTATATTTATTTTATATTATATATATATATTAATATATATATATATATATATATATATATATATATATATATTATATAAATTATATATATTATAAATAAATTATAATATATATATATATTATTATATCATATAAATGATATATATATATATATAACTATTTATATTATATATATATATATTTATATATATATAAATAATATATAATATATAAAGTATGGGAGACCGACAAGAAGGGATTTGAGTGAAAGATTGGTAAGAGTGAGGAATGTGATTTTTGCTAGGATGTTCGAAGAAGATGAATTATCAGGGTGTAAATGGCTTGAGATAATTGTATAAAGAAGGTTTGTGTAAGGATAGGTTATATGGTTGTAGGTCACCTGGCAAGGATAATGAACCTACATACAATATTTTGGTTGATGATCATAGTGGGATCAATCGCGTAGGGTTACGTGAAATGATCTAGTTATATGGAGTTATTTGTTTGACTGAGATCCGGTTCCATTATTGTATAAGGTATATATAAGTTAAGTTTAGGCCCCTTGCCTTTCTTTTTACCTAATTGCTTTTATTATTTTATTTATTTCTGTTTTCCGGTGTAATGTTACTAATTAGTATATTACCTTCCAGCTTGGGTGTGATTTGAATGATTATTATATATTATATTTAATTATTATATAATTTTATATAATATATATATTATTATATATTTATTATATTAATTATTTATATATATTAATATATGATTATATATATATTTATTTATATAACTTTTTAATAGTAATACTATATATATATTATATAGCCAGTTTTCATAAGAGTACTAAAGTAAATCATGAATATATTTATATTATGTACTTAAAATAATTTGATATTATATAGGTATTGCTTGAAAATATATTTAGTATATTTGATACATATAATATTGACATTATGTAACTATTTGAAATGTTTATAGGTAACTATTATATTGCTATTGTACTCATTTAGAAAAATGTACTTAAACAAATGCTTAATTATTATATATATATATATTATATATATGATATATACTATCAAGTTTCGATAAATGCTGAACATCATAAGTGAGAACGCAACACAAGTAACACAATTCCTTATTTTTTTTTTTTTTTTCAATTTATTCGTCCGGAAAATTTAAAAAAAAAAAGTTTTATTTGCTACTGTATTGTTTTAAATTCCGACGGACCAGGGGAGCGAAATAGTCCCCCCGTCGTCCACCGGGAGCGCCGATGGGAACCCCGACTCTGCCCTCTTTGCGGTTTATCCCTATGAGGTATTCCTTTAGTAAGAATAATACCAAAGTGTAAAGGGAAAAGTTAAAATTATTCTGTTTTTTTTTAACAAAGGATACCATAGGGTAAACCGCAGAGATTGCAGGAGTCGGGTCTCTCGGCCCTCCCCGGTGGACGACGTGGGGGACTTCGTCCCCCCTCTGTCCCCCGTCGGCTCCGGCCCCCTAATCTCTAAGACAAAATTATTGTTTTTTAATAATTATTCCAAAAAAATAAATTTGCAAAAAAAAAAAAAAAAAAAAAAAATCTATTCCACACCCACCTCATTCGCAAATAAACGTTAAAGTCATTTGACATTGATAAATAAAGATTCATCAGGTTTAACATCTTCAACACATTGAAAAAAAAAAAAAAAAAAAAAAAAAAAAAAAAAAAAAAAAAAAAAAATTATCTATATAATATATATATATCTACTTCATGTTAATATATATTATATAATATATTATATAATTTATATTATATATACGTTATATTATATATATATATATATATATGATATAATATTATTATATAATATACTCTATATATATATTATATAAGTAATACATGTGCCTGTAGTTTTTGTCGGCAGCAGTTAAATAGCTTCCACCTACGGTACTCAAATGATGATTAAATAAAATATAATTCGTTATCGATATGATATATTATATTATTATTATGATTATTATTATTATGTATTATTATTTATTAGATTATTATATATTATTATTCTTGAAATTGCAGCATTATAAATTATTATTCTTTTGTTGTTCTTACCATTATATTACTTATTATATTATTATTATTATATATTATTATTATTATTATTATTCATTATTATTATTATATTTTATTATTATGTATTATATTATTATTATTATGATTAATTATTTATATTATTATTATATATTGTACTACAATATTTAAAATTAGTGAAGCTAAATAATGCGTAGTACAAGTTTTTTTTACAAAAAAAGATCGGACTCAAAAATGCAAATTAATTTTCGTAACATTCAAGTGAACTTCGCTAAAATTAAAAATCGTCAAACCTACGTCTATAGCAACAGTACAGCTTGTACAAATTTGCCATATAGCATACTTATATATATAATATATATATATATATTATATAGAACTTCAGATCAATTATGTATTATATATATTAATATATATATATATATTATATATATATATATATATATATATATATCATATATTATATATATTATAGTATAATATAATATAAACTTTCAAGAAATTATGGTAATCGTGCTGATTAAAAGTCACTGTTCCAAATCCCTTATTTAATAATAATAATAATAATAAATAATAATAATATTAATAAAATAAAATAATAATAATAATATACATAATAAGTAATAGATAATAAATAATAATTTATTTTTTATTATTAGTTATTATTATTTTATTATTATTATTTTTATATTATTAATTATTATTATTATTATATATTTTATTATTATATTATTGATGATTATATATTATTATTTTTACTAATTTTTACTATTAATTAATTATTATTATTTTTACTATTGTTATTGATTTTTTTCTTGTTGTCAATTTTTATATTTTATACATACCATTTTATTACCCTTCCTTACCCCAGAGATGCCCCAGTTTTATCCTGTCTCCATTTTTGCATCGATTACCCTACGTATTCCTTACTTTTGGGATCTCCCCGTTTCCATCCATATCTGGTAGCATGATACTGTCCTGGCGCGGATTCTGTGTTTCCAGCTGCGCCTCCTTCCCCCTATGAGTGAGAGCACAGGTTCAAAAACACCGGTTGTTTGCACATCATGGGCGCTAATTGTAGGGGATGCTTAACTTGGCTACCCATGAGAAGGCTGTTCCACACTTGGCTTCGCAGTCTTATCCGGTTTATGGTACATGGAAATCCATTGTCAATTTAATGATCTTGGTTCGCGGTTTGAGTGGCCTTTTCGAAGTTCGGGGAGGGGGGTTATATCTCTATATCATATGATGGCGTTAGTTGCGGCAGTTTCCCGGTTACAGCTCTCAACTTGTTGTTTATATTCATTTCATGGATGAATGTAAGTTTTGCAGCTTTATCTATGAGGTGTAGCATGCTTCGAGGATATCTTTTATGACGAAATCGGAAAAGGAAGAGAAGGTTCCAATGAAAGGCTAACCACACCATCTGTCGGGGGTCCCAACCCTACCTCTCCTTGGCCATTCTAAACCAAGCACGAATAGGGGCTTACGCCTTGTCGTTGAAGCTCGGTTGCACTCTTTTTCCCCAGTCTCCAGTTCTAAACAGTGAACCTCTATTGATGGGACTTCCCCTTCTCGAAATCGGAAAAATGTAGATTTTGTCCTAAAACCTACACATCTAGACATCACAGGTATTTGCACGAAGTTCTCCATCTAGAGCGATTGTCAACATAGCACGAAACTACTAAGATCGCGCGATATCGGACCCCCTCCGTGGGTACAATTTTACTTTTATCCTCATCTTTTTTCAATGGTACTATGAAACAATTTAATGGAACATTTGAAGTTACTGTATTGTATTATAAAACTATAAATTTCATTTATAAATAACTAGAAATTGTCTTTTCCTTTTGAGTTTAATATTTATGTTGAATTAAACTATTAAAACAAATTACAAAATAAAAATAAATAGATCAATAATAATAATAATAATAATAAATAAATAATAATAAAAATAATAATAATAAGAATAATAATATAATATAATAATAATAATAAATAATAATAAATAAATATAATTAATAATAATGAAGAATCTACGATTTTGAGAAGCGGTCTTGTTGATGTTCGGATTGTCTTTTTCTAGCCATATATATAAATATAGGGATGCTTCAGTTATTTGTTGTGATTACGGCTTTGAAGTGTCTAGAAATGAAATTTTCAAGTGATTTTATAGTATGAGAGAACAAGGGGGGATGAAACAGCAGTGCAAGAGAATAAGTTGTACGTTGAAAGCCTAGATGAAATATAATATTTTATTATCAATAGTATGTTTAGTACCGTTAAGGTGATAGACAAAGTTATAATATATAGTTGGGTTAGATTTTATTAAATACTAGTGTTGCTATTATTATTTAAATGTGATGTGTTAGGGTATTGAGTGTTGATTGTATAAGATTAGATATTTCCTGTGTTGACGAAACAATCATGTGAGAAAAGTCTATACCATCAAGTGGTGTTTAATTATGTTATCATAGTAACATATTAATATATATAGATGAGAAGAGATATATAATAACTTATAAAAGTATAGGGCAAACTAGGTATTAGTTAAGATAAGTATATAGTATATTAGTACCATAGTATATAGTATATTGAACTAGTATATAAGTACCATATGATATAGTTGGGAGGGTAATCGGGAGTTATATTAATGATATAAATGTAGCCGTGAATAAAGATTATAAATAATTAATGTTAAATAAATAAATATTGAAACTAGCAGGTGTTTGTTTTTATTTATTTACTGAAAATAACAAAATAATTGTAAAATTTGATCAAGTTTTGAATTAAAGGATAACGTGATATCCATGTTTTTATTTTTTGCTAATTTTAATTTTTGAATAAAAGTGATTAAATAGTATAATGATTAAGGTCTCTATTTTTGGAAGTCATGGAATAACATTAAGGAAGGTTTAAGTTTAAGAATAAACTATTAGATATAGATAATTAATATGATTATATATATATGATATATAATGTTATTATATTATATAGATATAGATATTATATTACTATATATATATATATTATTTTATATAATATATTATTTATATATTAATATTAATTATATACTTATATATATGTATAATTATATAATATATGTAATATATATATTTTTATTTTTTTTTTTTTATAATTTTTTTATTTTTTTTTTATTTTTATAATATTATGATATTATATATATATATATATTTGTATTAGTAATTATTTATATTAGTATTTTAGTATATTATATAGTTATTTTTAAAGTTTTTAAATTATTATATTAGTGAAATTACTATTTAAGTTAGTAGTGTAATTTTGGGGTATATAATAGTAGTTGAACCCTTCGATTATTCGATTATACAGTTGTACTGACATAAAGTATAAATAATAATACTAAATTAGTAACTCTTATAGTATCCTTCTATTCAACCGAACATAGTGTTTGAATTCCTTGGAAGAGGAGATAAAGGATTTTGCTGTTGAAGACTAGTTTGTATAGAATTATTTATATATTATAAAAGATACATATGTTCAATATTTTAAATATACTACATATATTATATGAGTTGTTAGATGACCTCGTCGGGGTATTAAGTGATCATCTATATAATAGGTGTATATTAAATAATATAATATATAAGTAGATAATGAGAGTTAGGTCTATAAGCTAGTTAGTATGTGAAAAGGTAAAACTATGATAACAATATTATGACGGGTGGTTGTATATATTATACGGCATGACCGGAAAAAAGAAGTCTTTTAAACGTCAACTTTTCAGTGGATTCTACAAAAGCATACTTAACTCACTTAAGTTCGTTTTACAATTTTTTGGGAATAAAATAGTCTGATGTTGATAGCTATGCTCAAAGTGACATGTTTTAACGCTGTACAGGAGACTATTTGATGGAGAAAATGGATATATATTACATTCAAACCAGATATAAAGTAGATGTGTCGTGTGGTTGTGTGTGTGTGTTGTGTTTCGTTGTGTGTGTGAGTGTAGGTTTGTGTGTGTGTGCTGTGTGTGTTGTGTGTGTGTGTGTAGTTGTAGATGAAGGGAGTGTGCTGTGTGTAGTTGATGAGTTAAAGGTTGTGATTATAATTAAGAATAATATAGTTATAAATAATATGAATAATTAATTAAGTACAAATGTTTAGTGATTGTTATAAGAATTTATCAGTTACATTTGTCACTGAACTGAAATTGAAATGAGCGACTGAAAAACAATATAATGCATTAATTAGTGTAATTAGGGTATTTTATATAGTTATCATTAAGTTAGATATAAATGTGTTTTTATTTATTTTCTGTTGATTATTATTAAATCTATATTTTGAAAAATAAATTTCGGCGTAGTATGATTTTTTTTTAGTGAATAAAATCAGTATTTAATGTGATATAAAATAAAAATAAACCTTTAATAGTTGTTTCAAAGAGATGCGTTGAAAGCCTTCGGCAGAAGACTAGTTTTCTCTAATTTTTTTAATTTCAATGGAGGTCAGATATTTGCCCTAGCTACACATGAGTTAAAACAGCAACGACCAGCAAAAGTAAGAGAGAGAATAGATAGATGTTCATTGTTTAATATTTCCTTACAAGTTTATTGAGAACAGTAACATTATTCTACCCAGGATTTTGTGTGGTGAGGCCGGTGAAGATATGTAAATGGAATCCTTAGGAAAGGGATACCATCCATCAAAAAAATAGAAGGATAGAGATAGATAGTAGATATACTAAATTTATCTAATTTTTTTTGGAAGCCCTATTACAGTGTTCCAATCTAACATGTAGGTTTTCTCTTGTGGGAAAAACAATTTTTGTTTTTTAAATACGAAAAGTTTTCTTAGTAATTTGATACTTTACTTTTGTGAGTATATATTATATATCTTTATTATATATTATATATATTATAGTATATTAATAGTCATATATATGTATATATTAGTTATATATATATATATATATAGATATATATATATATTATTATATATATATTTATATATATAATAATGATTATATATATATATATAGTTATATTATAAATAATTAATATATATTATAAATATATTAAAGTATATTTAAATGTGTTAATTTATAAAATTAAATTATATAATATAATAAATTTATATTATATATTTTATATATATATATAAGTAATTATAAAATAATAGATAATAATGTTAGTAATGATAAGTAAATTAATATGGTAATAAATATAAGTAAATAATTAAGAAGATAAGCTAAGTAATTTGTTATTTGATAATATAAAGTTGTTAGACCTCAATTTATGATATTGGAGTTCTACGTGTTATATCTGTAATTTAGTTTATAGGTGTAGGGGATATAATGGTATTATGTTGGTGTTGGGTTATATTTGTGTTGAACATGGTATGTAGCACTCATAACTTCAACGGTAAGGAGCTATATACCTTTATATATTCTATCGATAGTAGTATATAGCGTGAGCTCTAATACGCCTGCATGTATAATAATATAGTATATATATTAAGATATATTATTAAATATATATGAATTATATTATAATAGTTAATATATATATTATATATATTATTAGTAATATATAATATATATATTATATTATAATAATATAGTATATATTATAATTTATAATATTATTTTTTATATATATGTACTTCATGAATGAGATAGTGAGGATCTCCACCGCGTTTTAGTGCAGTCCATTAATGTTTATTTACAAGATATTTACAGTTTATGTATTAAAATAAATCCTCAAATGAGAACAAAAATACATGGTTAAAAATAAGATCCATCTGTCAAATATTTTAATTTATAATTAATGATTTAGAAGTCCCTGAGATATTTCGAAAATTTAATGTTCCTATTTAGAAAGAAATAATGATTTACAGTATAATTCACTTTTAAAAATAAAGGCTATATGCCTTACACATATCATAGATATAAGTATAGCATATATAGTAGAACGGATGATTAAAGTGATAGGAATGTTATACAAGATCCACCATCTATGACTACATACAAAAGTATACTAATGATCAGAGTAGGGTGAATAGATAGCATCTTTCAGGTGTATGGTAGTATTTGAGTTATATTGATATATATTTTAATATATATAGAACATTAATATTGTGTTGAATAATGTTATATCTCAATAAAAGGTAGTAGGGATTTAATGGAGGTATATTAATAGTTAATAGAGAGAGAGAGGATAAAGGATAGACGAGATTTAGAGCCAAGGATGAGAAGACGAAAAAAGACACACATGATATACCAATAATTTATTTTGTGGAAGTTCGAATTTAGCTATTATACTATTGAATTAAATGAACATAAAGGATTCATAATTTTATTTTTTATGGTGTTTAAGAGCATTTATTTCCAGAATTAAGTTCCAGGAAAATTATCTCGGGGTTAGTATAGGATGGAAATGTCTTAACAAGGATATGTTAACTGCAGCTGAAGGGTAATAGTGATTTGGAATACAGCGTATTGTAAGAAGATAATGTACGAATATGTATGAAAGAAAAAAAAAAAAAAAAATTAAAAATATTTAAAAAAGAGATAAATCTAGAAAAGTTAAAACAATTCTAGAGGAAAGGATTAATGTTTTGGTCGAGCTCATCAGCTGATACGTAGTCATTAAAGCGATTTACTCTTGTTCCCTCTGTGCGCAGATGTTGCGTGCAGAGACACACCCCTCACTAATGGAAATTGAAATTAATGGAGAATTTTATATATCTAGCATGTAAGGGGGCTCGAGCGATGGTGGGGACAGTTTAGTGGGGGACGCAGAAGTCCCGACCGTCGATGTTCAGATAAGATGTGAGAGGACTTCATCGATCTTATTATGATTATTATAGTTTATATATTTATTAGGTATCAATCGGGTCTCCCTTTGAGGTATACGTTAGTGATTTTAAATCATTTAATAACGGACTTTTGCATAGTCAATAAGTCATTTTATATACGTGTGATTCTATTATATGTAATTTATTTTTTTGTAGTGTCGTTTTTGAGGTTTTTTTTTTTATTTTTTTTTTTTTTTTTATTTTATATTTTTTCTTTACATTCAATATAGGTAATAAGCTTTATTTCAGCTGATTCAATAATGCATTTTTGGTTTTTCCTTTATAAGTGTATACTTTTCGATAGATATATTATCTCTATAGTATAATTAATTCTATTATTCGGCTTTATTACTGATATTTATGCTTTTATATAGTTTGATTTTGTACGTATATGTTCACATATTTATTTGTAATAATAAATAGCTAATTTTTTTTACCTTATTTGAAAGACATTGGTATCTAAGAAATAATTATAACTAATATACCACTAAAATTTCGAAATAGTTTAATCAGATTTTAAAAATGACATGATTTATTTAAGAATTTCATAATATTAGGAAGAGTTATGAAGATGCTTTTAATACGGCTATAAAATTAAATCTACAATATATAAAAACCCATATAATACAAAAATAATTAGACTTTATGCCATGTTTTATATAAAATAAATATTGAAATATTGTCAATATTGTTCATTGATGTGCTACATAGAAATTAATACAATTTTCTTTTTTATCGTTTAAATTTATATTCATATAATCAAGTATTATTGTTGATTAGTTTTGAAGAGTCTTCAAGCTCTGTATATTTATGTATAGAGTAGAGGAATTATTAATGAATATATTATCCCTCTAATATAATTATATTATATATATTATATTTAGATTTTTATTATCTATTATTATATTTATTTTAATATATATTGTAATTAATTCATATTGTAACTTACATAATTAAATACAGTCAAGTAAATGTAAAGTGTGTTGGTGAGATAAGTACAAAAAATAATAAGATTAAGGCGGTTATTTTTTTCTTATCTTTTATATTTTATTCTGATTATTATTACTTACTTTTTTTTTATAATTCTTCGAGATGTTATAAAAATATTTATAGAATTTATTTTTATTTATTTTTTAAATAATTTAAGTTTTACTAAAAATAAGTTTATTAAGTTGATATTTATATAAAGTTTTATTTTTCATTATATTGCTTTTATATAGTTGTACTGACTAATTACATGTTTGAACAATTATCTTTTAAATTTTGATGGGTTTTGAACTTTAGCCTAGTCAATTCTGACTCACTTTTTTTACTAATATATTATCTATAGTAGTATTAATTTATATATTTATATTATAGTTAATAATATTAATTTTATTGCGTAAATATGTCACCTCCACAAAAATTTCTACGTAGCTCACAGAGCCTATGAGGGGGAAAGGGAGTTATTGTATTACTTATCAAGTAATTCGACTTAACTCCTATACTAGTTTCAAAACCTTATAGACTAATTATTATATTTTCTAGAATCTAGGACCAATATATAGTATATATTATTTAATATCTTTATACCTATCAATGATGCCTGTGATATATATGTATCTCAATAGTGATAATTATCCCATTGATATTTCACTCCTGCTTTTCTTTGTCCGTCCTAAGTATACATGTATTATCTATTACCTTATGCTATATAAGTCTAAACTCTCTCGTATCTCTCACCTTGTTTTTTCAGCTTCTTTAATTGTATGTGATGTGGCGGACCACTTACTTATAATATTCCTTATATTTTATGTCTTATCTCCATCTTCTAATCTCATATAAATGCAATTAACTCTCATTATCGTATGTAATAATTGATTTAATATTTTTTATCTAATATTTTAGTATATGTATATTATTAGTCTTTTATAAATATGATATCTATTATTACATATAAATAAGAATATATATATTATCTTAACCTTATACTTATAATAATACTGATATATATCCATATCTTGTTCAGTTTACCTCATATAAGCCTTATATTCTCCTCCCTGACTTTTTCACTTCTGCCTATACTTAATTATTATATATTAGTTAAATAATCTGTATTTTTTTGTCTTATCTGTATAGTATTCAATCATTTAACCTTTCAGTTGTGAGTTATTATTTTCTGTAATCTCTATTATAAGTGCTCTATTTCTCTATAATATCTCACGCTCATGGAAAGGTAGACATACCTATGCAAACATATTAATACTTAGTTCTCGTAAATGATCTCTATAAGCCTCTATTATTTTTTTTTTTATCAATACAATAAATTTTCTCATAACTCTAACCTTAACCCTTATAATTAAATATATCTCTTATAATAACTCTATAATAATACTACTATAAACCTAACCTATATTACCTTAAATCCAATTATGAGAAATGATAGGTTGAGAAACTTTTCTTAAAATAAATTATATAATAAGATTTCATATTTTTTCTGATTTCAGAATCTTATGAAAGATCTTGTTAAAGAATACCATTTGACAGATGACTATGATCACAAATTGAAATTGCTAACCATGGATTCTCTGTATTAAATATTCAAATCAAAATTTAATAATGATGATGTTATTTGATAGTAGTATTCCATTTAATGATATTTATTATAATTTAACTTATTATCTTCATAATTTTTTTGTATATTATATTGTTGTTATGCTAGGATTTGTTTTCTCTGTCTCTATTCAGTTTTTTTGGCTCTGGATTTTTTTTACTGGATTTTCTCTGGGACTTTTTTTTTTTTGTGGTTCCCTTTTTTGGTAACCACAGTTTTCTCTGTAGCTGTATTCCATTTGTGTGGCAGCTGGTTTTCGACAATTTTGGTATTTGGGTACCGATTAATATTCAACGGTGCAGTACCCTTAAAACATGACTGTAGTACCTGTGGTACTACATAGATTGTGAGATTTTGAAATTCTAAAATAAAGACTAAGATTGACATTTGGAAACTAAACTAAAAGATCGAAATTAAAAATCAAAATTGGAAAATAAAAACGGAAATTAGAAAAGAAACTTAGAGAAATTTAAAAGAAGATTGGGGAAAGACATTTTTGAAAATTTGAAAGTAAAACGTAAGGAAAGAGAAAAGGTACCATAAATAGAAACTTGAACGAAAACTATTTAAACAAAAAATATTTCATATTGACAATTTTGTATATTTAATATATTTTTATTTATAGTCTATTATGTTTCTATGTCTATGATTTTTATATGTTGTATGTATAAGATTGTCTTAGTTAACATTGTAGTATATTGTAGTAATTGGTAGTGGTATACTATATAGTAAGTGGTATTGGGATATCGATTATATTTTGGTATTCGTGTATCCGTACATACTAATTATTATAATTAATTATTATAAAAGTTGTATGATAAATATACTCGGTGTGGGTTTTCCTTTGTTTGTGTAATAAATCTAGTGTCCGTGTTTGTTATTTTATCCCCTTTCAGTTGCCCTGGTAGGCAGCCTCACGACCATTAAAATTTAAATTATTGTAGTTTAGATTAAAGTAAAATCCGATACATCATCATAAAACTGACAAAATAAAGAACGTTTCTGTAAAGAAACATTCATATCACCAGATTGTCAACTTGAACAAGAATCTACATCTGAAATAAAATTGAATTCCGACGATTCAGAAATAATTACACAGTTAAGAAAAATTTGAAATTACTAAAAAGAGACTGAAAAAAAGTTATATTTTGACAGTTCTGCCAAAGAGTTGGATCATTAAAAAAAATTGAAGAATTCAGAGTTACAAATTATATGGCAAAACAAGCTAAAAACCTTTTTACAACAAGGAATTTTATCAATGCCAAATAAAAGAGAAAACAGGTTTCCACAAGACATAGAAGAAAAAGTTAATTTTTATAAAAGCGAAGAATTATGCTGGGGAAAAGAAAGACTAAGACGGTTATAAAAGAGGGTTTAAGAGTTCAGGAACAGAAACACCTTATACTTTGCAATTTGAACAAAGCTCACCAACTGGTCAAGTCAAAAAAATTATAATATTAAAAGCTTCTTAAAGTTTGCTGATCTTAGAAAAAAAAGTGCGTTATAGCATGTGCAAATGGTACACACACAGTGTATACACAATACATCAAAATGTGAAACTTATGAGTGATGAAACACAATGGCCCTTTCTTAAAGAAAGACAAATTTCATTTGATAGATTATAAGAAATGCTTGGATGAAATTTTGTGCAATCTACCAACAGTTGATTTTTTAAATCAATGCAAACATTGCACGAAATTAATAGACGATTTTATAGCAATGTTATCAAAAGTATTTCATGATAACATGGTAGATAAAGTACAGTATTCGCAGTGAATATAACTGATATAACAACTCTACATACTATGGTACAAAATACAGATGAATTTACTGAAATTTTTTGTAAAGAAATTCAAATTTTGAAGACATGATTTTATGGCTAAACAGCAGTCAATATTCTTGCTCTAAGAGGAAGGAATATTTGAAGAAATTATTTGTTTGTTCTCCAGGATGGTGCACAAGGATTCCATTATAATGCTCAAGCGACATTGCATCCTTTTATTTGCTACTATAGTGATAGAGAAGAGGTGAATCATCTAAACGTTGTGATTACCTCTGATAGACTATTATGATACAGTATCTGTTCACTTGTATCAAAGAAAATTGATTATCTTAGAACTTGTTTAAATTTCAATATAAATGAAATTATATATTTAGAATTTTAATTGAATTTGGAAGAGACAACAACATTCAAGGAATATATTTCATTTATTCAAACACTTCAGAATGGCTAAAGGAAGAGTTAGACTTAGAAGAGCGATTTAAAAATGCAAATAAAATTCCAGGATCACAGAATTTGCATAGTTTTGTTCCGTTTTCTCAAGTAGAACTTGGAAGGACAGTTTCTAGTATCAGTCAGATCAAAAATAGTAAGGGCTACAAAAGAAGCTAGAGAAATTAAATTATGAAAATGTCAAAGGATTTGTAACACCAATCTGACAACAAATGATGGTTGGCATGTGTTCTTGAGACTTCTTCAGAAAGTCGAAGTAAAATTTAATTTTTAATGGCCCTTCTAGTTCATTCCGCTATCCATCAAAACCAGATATTTTGGTAATATCTCATTCGGATGTTCTTACAGTTGTTGATCCGATTACTGAAACTGGAAGGACTTACAAACAGAAAAATTAATAAGGTACCACAAATTTTGAAAAGCAGATTAAATTTTTCGGAAAATTATTAATTTGTTCTCCAGGATGCTGCACAAGGATTTCATTATAATAAAGCTCAAGCGACATTGCATCCTTTGGTTTGCTACTATAGTAATGGAGAAGAGGTGAATCACAAAAACGTTGTGATTATCTCCGACAGACTATCATGATACAGTAGCTGTTCACTTGTATCAAAGAAAATTGATTCGTTCTCATTTCAATATAAATGAAATTATATGTTTTTCACATAGAGCTGTAACTCAACACAAAAATTATAAAAACTATAAATTTAAGTCGTCTACAAAGTAAAACATTCGAAAAAGAACACATGGGAAGTAAGAAAAAGTGTACAGATGGAAATTACAAAAAACAAAGAAATGAAGAGGGGGAAAGGGAAAACCGGGATGAGGTAATGCACCTCAACATTAGTAGGCACCAGTCGGTGGAAGATCAAAAAGAGAATTAAGAGGAAGAAGAAAGAATGATAGAAGGGAATCTATACGAAGAACCAATAGGTGAACAAAAAGACATCCCAAAAAATAAAAGTCTTGTAAATGTATGGGAAGATTCAATACAGGATCTTTCAAACATTAGTAACCACGAGAAAGATAATGAAAATCGGGATAGAAATGAGGCAACAGTATATACAAGAGAACAAATAGATGAAATGTTACAAAAAATTGCCCATTACAGAGAGGAAAAAAAAAAAAAAAATACACAACTGGTATAAATTTGACAATCATATAGAGTTAGCCAATAGAGCATTAGGTAGAATATTGCCACTTGATTGGGATATTACAGAGGTAAATAGACTTTATTATGCAACGGGAAGAGCCATAGCAGATGTTATGGATACTGGGGTAGTTAATTAAAGAGAGAAAAAGAAAAGGAAAGATTAGAAGACCACCTTGGAAACTTAGATTAGAAAAAGAGGTACAAAAATAAGAGGGAATATCTCAATATTAAAAGCTTTTCAAAGAAACAAATTAAGAGTGGAAATTACTAAGATGCAAGCAGAGAATATGATTAGAAGAGAAAGAGTAATTCAAGGCAACAAAATAGTGCATGCCATTGCTGGGGAAAAACTAAATCTGGCAGCTAAGAGTAAAAAAACTGCGAAGATATGAAAGAAATGAATGTTTTCTCAGAGCCATGGAAGGTTAATATATGAGAAATAAGGGGTTTCTTCAGAAGGTAAACCACCAAAAAAGGAAGGAAGTAGATCAATTTTGGAGGAATATCAAGAAATGCTTAAAGCGATTGGAAAAATGAAATTGGTAGCCGAGAAATAATAAAACATATAAGATAGGATGAGGTTTCCACCTACAGTGAAGAAGGAGAGGTACGGAGAATCATAAAAAACTTCGGAAATTGGAAGGCCCAAGGACCTGATAAAGTTCATAATGTATGGCTAAAGAAAATACAAGCCTAATGGAACCACTTGTGAAATGCTTAAACAGATTAGTGGAAGGGGAGGAACCCTTACCAGAATGGTTAACGACTGGAGATTGATCCAAAATCAATAGAAACTAAAAATCCGTCTAAATATAGACCGATAACGTGCCCTCCTACTGTATATAAAACATTAACTGGCGTAAATTTCAAACAGTAATATGAGCATGCCAGAGACGCACAAATAATAAACTGAGAACAAAACGGCTGTGTTAGAAATGCATATGGTACTAAAGATCATTATTAATTAACAAAATGGTATGGAAAATATTAGACAAAGACAAAAACTCTCAGTAATGTGCCTGTGGATTGATTATCAGAAGTGCTTACGATAGTGTTCTTCCCCATATTGGATCAAGGAATTTTAAAAATATATAAAATATGTGACAGCCGTTGTAAATTTTAATAGACAGGAGGAATGGAAACTGTGGGAAGTAACTTGAAGCTAATATGAGAAAGGGTGTATGAAAAATAAATAAATTATTACAATGAGAAAACTTTGTCGAATTTTTCATATCTGCGCACTAATTAATTTATACGCGCAATTACCCCGCTAATAATTTATAAGTAACATTGAAAATAAATTACAGGATTAATCCAGAATGAAAGAAACGCAAAAATAATCTCATTATCTTACAGTGGATGACCCTAAAGTTATATTCACGAAATATTAAGGAAGCTACCAGAACAGATTAGAGATCGTAAAAAATTCTCAGATGATATAAATAGGGTTGGGTTAAAAAAAAATCGTTTCGTTTTTAAAAAAAAACCACGTTTTTTTTAAAAAAAAGACCAATGGCCAATTCTTTTTTTTTTTTTGTTATAATTATTATTTTTTCATAATAGTATCAAAGTCTTTTTAGGGTATTTAGCATTAAAATACAGTAAATACCAATATGTTAAAAGAGGTATAGCAATTATAAAAGGTAGTAATAGTTAGTGCTTGATAAAGTTTTATTAGTGCTCTAAGGCATATAATTTTTTTGATCGGGCGTACCCCAAGACGAAAATGATTATAAGTTTGTACCGCACTATATGTCATATAGTATAATCTGAGGGTATGAGTAATAGTGATAGTAATATGAAGTTAAATGTTAACAGGGTAATATAAATATAATAGTAATTTAATTATAAAGAATGGACACGGCCGGAACATTGGATCAGGGACCTCACACGCGCAGTGATACCGATCGATGGCTACACGCGCAAGTGGACGACCTACTTCTTTGGCGTACTCTCCAAGTATCACTTGGGTACCCCTTGCGGGTTCGCGTACCCCACTTTGGAGACGACTGCTCTAGATGATCTGAAAGAGAGTTTGATGGAACATGATCTGATTTTATTATTATTATATTACTTATATATATTATTATTGATTATATTCATTATCATTATCATTATCATTATCATCATACTATCATTTATCATTGATCATTTATCATTTATTATATATCATGATCATTATATTATTATTATTATTATTATATTTCTTATTATTATTTATATATATTAACTATATTATTATATATAATGATATTATATATAATATATAATTATAGAATTATATATATATTATATATATATAATATATAATATTATTATATTATATTATATATATTAATATATACTAATATACGATAATATTATGTAATATTAATATATATTGATATATATATGAGTTATTATAATAGTTATTATTAATAGTCCACGATAATATATATTAGTTATTAATAGTTTATATATTTATATATATAGTATATATATATATTAATTTATAAGTATATTAATATATATAGTATAAATATATATAACTATTAATATTATATATATATTATATATCTAATATATATACGTATATATATATATATATATTATTATTATATATACTAGTAGTGCATATATATATATATATATGATATTAATATATTAATTATTGTATATATATTAATATATATATATTATATATATTTATATATATACTATATTACTTATATATATATTATTAATATGATATGTACATAATATTATTATATGCACGGTTATATATATATATATATCGTAGTAGTATATAGATATATATGTATATTAGTATATGATATATATAATATATATATTTTTATATATAATATGATATATTATATATTATATTTACTATCTTATATATTATATATATATTATACTATAGTAATATATAGTATATAGTATCTATATATATATATATATATATATAATATTATATATAGTATATATATATATATATATATTATGATATATTATATATTGCTTCATCTACCTTTGGTTCTCCCCAAGGACTGGTGTAAGGGTTGCGTACAAGCTCAGAAAAGAAAAAGCAGTAGGAAGAACAATATGAGTCGATGTGA
>JABUQX010039994.1:0-34890 GCA_015478945.1 Trachelipus rathkii | reverse complement strand
CGAATGAGTGGGAGGGGTGACTCTAGGGCAGCTTGATTTACTGCTTTACTGATTTACTGATTTACTGGTTTTTGGGTATGTAAAACATAACAATTTAATCATAATGTGGCACTTGAATTAAATCGATCAACATCATCGATACAAATCAGGCTGAGAAGGGTCAAGAGATGGAGGAGGAGGAGTTGTGGGAACCGGAAGAGACAGGGGAGGGGAGGAAAAAATACAAAGGGGGAAGGGGAGAAACAAGAAAAACATAAAAAGTTATTAATAGAAAAGAAAAAAAAGCCAAAGAAAAAAAAAAAAAAAAGAACTGCGGGTCGAAATATGCAAAAAAAAAAAAAAGAAAAAAAAAAAAAAAAAGAAAAAAAAAAAAGTAAAATTAAAATAAAGAAAATAATAAAAAGGAAAAGGGAAAAAAAAAAGAAAAAAGGAAAAGAAAGAAGAGCAGGAAAATAAAAGGAAAAAAAAGAAAAATAATAAAAAGGGAAGGGAAAAAAAGAAACACAAGAAGAAGGAAAAGGGAAACGGAGAAAGAAAAAGAGCAAGCGAAGGGGGACAGAGCGAGACGCGGCGGCGAGGGGCGGGGGCGGCAGGCGGCCAGGGCAGCGGCCGACAGGACGGGAAGGGCCAAAAAACCGGCGAAGGGGGGGCAAGGCGGGGCCGGCAGCGACCGGGAGGCGTGGCAAAGGGGGAAAAGCCCCCCAAAAGCCGCCGGAGGTGGGGAGCGGGACCGGAAGGAGACAACAAACGCGAAAATCGTGTGGGAAAATCGTCGCGAAAAAGGCCGAAAAAGGGCCATCGGCCCGCCGCGCGAAAAAGGGCCAAAAAGGCGAAAAAGGGCAAAAGGGAACGGATGAGGGGCCAGAGGGAGCGACAAAGGCGGGCAAAACGGGAAAAAAAGGAGCACCACCAATAAGGCGAAAAAAAAAAAGGGGGGGGGAAAAGGGGAAAAAAAAGGACCAAAAAGGGAGCAAAAGGAACGATGGGGGTGCCAGAGGGAAGCGAACACAAAGCGGCAAAAACGCGAATAAAAGGAGCAAAAGGCCGAAAAAAAAATAAAAAGGGGTAAAAGGGATGGAAAAGGAGCAACCGGTGACACGGCATAGCGGGGAAAAACGACCCCCAAAAACCCCCCTTAGGCTTGAAAAACCCGCAAAAAAAAAAAGAAAAAAAAAAAGATGAGATAGAGGGGGAGACTAAAAACCGGAGGTACAGGGGGGGTAAAACCATGTCGGGTGCGGGCAGTGGGGCGGGAGGGGACCACCCGAGACGACGGACGAGAGAGAGAGGGATAGAGAGGGAGAGAGTAGAGATACTGAGATGGAGAGAGAGATGAGAGAGAGAGAGAGAGATGAAGGAGAGATAGAGAGAGAGAGAGAGATGAGAGAGAGAAGAGAGATAGAGGAGATATGGAGGAGAGGGGAAGGAAGAGGATAAGAGAGATGAGAGAGAGAAGAGAGTACAGAGAAGAGAGAGAGAGAGAGAGAGAGCCGAGGAGGCAAAGAGAAAAGGGGAAGGAAAGATAGGCATGGGAGAGCAGGAGAAGGGGAAGGGGAAGAAGTGGCGGGAGGCGGGGGGGGGGGGGGGGGGGGGAAAAGAAGAAAAGGGAGAACCGGGGGGCACGAGAGAGGGGATATGGGAGAAGAGACCACGCGGAGGGTGGCGATAAGGAGGAGGGAAAACGCAAAAAAGAGAAGAAGGGAGACCAGGGGACAGGAGCAAGAAAAGGGGAAAGGGAAGAGCGAAAGAAAGGAGGAAGAAAGGGAAAAGAGGGGAGCACAGGGGGAGAACAGGTGCAGGAGGGAGGGGGGGCCGCGGAAAAGCGAGAAACCATGAAAAAAGGACAGGGAAAAACCAGCAAAAGAGCAGAAAAACCCAAAAAACAAACAAAAAACCAGGGAGGGAGGGAAAAAAAACAAGGAGGGGTGCCGGGGGAAAAACAGGGGGTGGCAACCCTGAGAGAGAGGAGAGAGAGGAGAGAGAGAGAGAGAGAGAGAAGAGAGAGAGAGAGAGAGAGAGAGAAGAGAGAGAGAAGAGAAGAGAGGAGAGAGAGAGGAGAGAAGAAGAGAGAGAAGAGGAGAGAGAGATGAAGAAGAGAGAGCGAAGACGAAGCAGAGGGATATGCGGTGCCCCGGGACTTGACAGGGGCGGAGTGGAGCGGCGGGACGCGCGCGCGCGGCGAGAGCGGCGCTATAATAGTTTAATCAAATAAGATAAAACAACAAAATAAATAAAAGTTTAATAAATATATAAAATTACTTGATCAATAGATCATAGTTATATATCAATAGATCAAGATCATGGAGTAGGAGTGCTGGTCGGGTTGATTAGATTACTATTACTGCTCTTATTAAATAATTTTATTAAAAAAGAATAAAATTTTAAAAAAAGATTAAGAACATAAACACAAAATAATAATTATACAAATTTTTAAAAACCACAAAAATAAGAGATAGTTATTATACGAAAAAGAACTTGATCATGTCAAGTAAGACCATAGTCATAGATCAATAGATCATGGAGGGTAGGTGGTATGGAAGTGCCCAGGTGGAGATTACTGATTTTGTTGCACTGCCCGTGCCAATGCCAATTCAAAGAAGTGAGTTAATTTAAACGGACATTATAATTTTTATGGAAAACAAAAATGGTAAAAAACCAAAGAAAGTAAATAAAGAAGTAAATATTCAGTAAAAAATATGAACATGAATCAACTATAAAATAGAAATAAAATTGAAAATTGACAGAATCTCATAAATGAAAAGTAAAAAATGAAGTGGAAAGAAAATACTTGCACATTTTAAGCGCCTTAAACAACAAAAAAAACGAAAAGAAAAAGAAAGAAATAAGAGGAAGGAAAGAGGACTCTTTAGAACAAAAAGAAGAAGAGAGAGAAAGAACAGAGAAAAGATAGAACCCATAGAAGACAGAGAAGGATGTTAGACTGCAAATTTTGCATAACCCACAAATTTCGACGAAAAAAAAACCAAAGAAAATAATGCCCCATTAAAGAGCAAATGTTACCAACAGCCAAAATATCAGAGATAGCAATACAACTCTCCAGTTAATCTTGTAATGTAGCCACGCAGGTTCTCCGCTTAGAGAGTATGGTGTTATAATGTGGGGTAAATAACAGATCTATCGCCAAAACTGTATTTACCGCATTGTTGCTAAAAAACACTTTTTCGCACCTAACCCCTCTGCGATACAATCACCTTTCGCTGCGCGTGTATATAACGCGCAGGTCCGCTAGGGTTGGTATGTGACAAATAACAGTCTATCCCAAAACTGTTATTTACCGCGTTGTTGGTAAAATATATTTTATATTCTTTAATTCTAACACTTTTTCACACCTAACACCTCTGCGATACAATCACCTTTCGCTGCGCCTGTATGTAACACACAGGTCCGCTAGGGTTGGTATGTGGTAAATAACAGTCTATCCCAAAACTGTTATTTACCGCATTGGTGCTAAAATATACATGCAACACTTTATCTCCACAGAGTTTTCTCCTTACTCTAGCCTCTAGACCTTAAGTTTTGCTAATTGCTTGAAACGCTACTTAAGCCTATCGCGAGTTTTACTTTGGCATGCATAAACACTTCACTTGTTTTGCTATTCTACTTCCTACAATACTCTAGGCATTCTTTTTGTTACACTATCCAATCTAATGCGCTTTCGTTGTAACATCATTCCGAATTTCTGGTCTAGGCTCAGCCGGATAGTATAGATTCGCCTAACTTTTGCTCTAATTTCCCTAAATATGTACTTAATTGGATACCCCTTTTTTAAAACTCACCTTGGCTATTATTATTGCTTTCTTAGCAAAAAAAAAAATGCCCGTATTTTGTTATTTAATTGTTTTAAATATTAATAAATCTGTAGACGTCTGCTGACGCGTTGCCATAGTTTTTGAAAAGTGATAATGCCGCCGCTTGGAGGCGTGGCTTAATTCTAACGGTACTACAACAACTTTTTCCACATAGGGTGCGTTCGGCTCTGTAGAGAGTTCCTTTCCACTTCCACAGAGAGCTCCTCTCCGCAGTACCCCCCTGCAGAGCTGAGGCCCAGGTGCTCTAATCCAGGTAGCGGAGCGGCCTGTGCAACTGACGGCCTCTGCTCGATACATCTCTTGACGGAGGCGGCTGCAAACCAGGACGAGGGCGAGACCGAGGAGCTGGTGTTGGAGGTGCAGGAGTGTTGACGAGAGGGCGAGAAAGAGAACGAGTGAGAGGGCGAGGAATACGAGAGGAAAGTAGAACATCGGCAGTCCTACTTGTGGAAGGCATGGCAGGAGGTGGAGGAATGGAAGGGGACGGTAGAAGGAGAGGAGGAGGAGGAGGAGGAAAAGGAAGATGATCTGGTTCAAGAGGAAGAAGTGGTGGAGATGGAGAGTCAGAGGAGGATGAAGGAGGTGAGGAGTCGGGAGGAGATGAAGGAGGTGAAGAATCTGGCACAGGATAAGAAGATGGTGTATAAAAAGGAATCGGAATAGGTTTTGGAAACAAGTCCGAATTTTGGACGTCAGGAGGATTCGCCTTAAAATAGGCAGGTTTGAGACGATCGATTGATATTACTTCGGTGCGAGTGGGACGCTGTATTTTGAAGAACTTCTCCTTCCGAAGTATAACCGGGAAGGGCCCGTCGTATTTGGGTTGGAGAGGAGACGGGGGGAGTCATGCCTGACTAAAACATGAGTACAGGAAGAGAGATCTTTCGGAATGTAAGAGTGCACCTTTTGCTGGCGAGTCGGAGTATGTCTCCAGGAGAGGGCACAGCGTTTCAAAGGGGTGAGGTACAGGGTGAGATCAGCAGTAGCAGGAGGGAAAGATTGAGAAAAGAACTCGCCCGGCAGGCGGAGAGTAGAGCCATAAACGAGTTCGGAAGATGAACACTGAAGATCTTCCTTAACGGCCGTGGGTATTGGTTCATTCCAAGGAGTTCATGCAATATGGTATGGTTGTGGTGTGCATGAGAGAAGGGTATGCTGGCGGTGGAACCTTTCACAAATCCCGTTCGAGATAAGGTGGAAACTGGTTGTATGGATCTTCTCAGAACCAAGCAAGCGCATCAAATCTTTCCAAAGGATGAATTCGAAAACGCGACCTTGATCCGTCGTGACCGAGAGAAGAATGCCAAACCAAGAGATCCAATGGGACAAGAAAGCTTTAGCAATAGATTCAGCAGTAGCAACAGAGAGTGGAATAGCTTATGTCCAACGAGTGAACCTATCAATACAGGTGAGGATATATCGTTTGCCATGAGAAGGTGGAAGAGGTCCAACAATATCGATGTGAACTCTCTCAAACCGTTGACCAGGAGGCAAGAAGGTGCCTAAGGGGGCTTTGGTATGTCTTTGCATCTTAGAGCGCTGACAAGCCATACAGGCGCGGACCCAATTCGCTACGTCGGCGTTAACTTTAGGCCACACAAAATGAGCTGTTACCAGTTTGCGTGAAGCCTCGACGCCAGGGTGTGAAAGCGAATGGAGATTGCAGAATGCCTTTCGAAGAGCATTTGGAACGAAAGGACGAGGATGGCCTGTTGAAGTTTCGCACAAGAGCCTCTTCTCTATGCCCGGAAGATTGAGCCACTGCAGCTGTAGGGAAGAGTCCTGTTAAAGATCGATATTGTCTTGTTCCTGGCACGTAGCCATGGTCGCATAATCAATGTCAGAAATGGGAGAAAGAGCGTTAATTTCAATCCGGGAAAGAGCATCCGCGGTGAAATTATCCACTCCGGAGATGTGACGTATGTCTGTTGTAAACTGGGAAACAAATTCAAGATGACGAGCTTCACGGGGGAGTGACGTTCATTTCCGTGAAGCCATCGCGAAAGTGATCGTTTTGTGGTCGGTCAGGATGTGGAACTCCCGTCCTTCCAAAAAGTACCTAAAATAGCGAACAGCATGATACATAACAAGCAACTCCCGTCCAAAAGCACTATACCTTGTTTCGGCGGGTTGCAGCTTGCGTGAGAAGAAGGCAAGTGGGCACCAGACACCCTTTTGAAATTGTTGAAGCACCGCACCAACAGCGAAATCGGATGCATCCACCTTCACTCTCGCTGGTGCGGAATCGTGGGGATGTATTAGGAGGGTGGCAGAAGAGAGGACATCTTTGGAAGCCTCAAAAGCAGACTCTGCTGCCGGAAGGGACCAGTTGACTTTAGTGGTGCCTGCCTTTTGTTTTAGGACGAATGAGTGCTGAAAGCGGGCCTAAGAGGGCTGCCGCCGATTTCAGGAATCTGTGATAATAGTTGATCATCCTCAGATATTGACGAAGTTGCTTTTGATTTTGGGAAAGAGGAAAGGCGCGGATAGCGGCGACACGGTCTACAGGAGGGCAAATACCCTCAGCCGAGACTGTGTGACCCAGGAAAGTAAGAGAGGACGCACCGAATACGCACTTGGTAGGATTGAGACGTATACCCGCGTCATTCAGCCTACCAATCATGGCACGTAAGTGATCTGCGTGTTCTTCAGGAGAGGAGGAAGCGACGAGAAGATCATCTAAATAAGCCCAGGCAAACGGAAGACCACGGAGGATAGAATAAATGAATCTCTGGAAGGATTGGGCTTCATTTTTCAGCCCGAATGGCATTCTCGTTTACTCCAAGAGGCCAAACAAAGTGATCACAGCTGTCTTGGGAACGTCCTCCGGAGCTACCGGTATCTGGTGGTAGGCTCGAATTAAGTCCAAAGAAGAAAAAATGGTGTTGCCAGCAAGGTGGGTAGTGAACGTCTGGATATGCGGCACCGGGTATCGATCCGGAGTTGTGGCCGAATTCAAAGCCCTAAAGTCCCCGCAGGGTCTCCAATCACCAGTAGTGCCTCTAGGAACCATGTGTAGAGGAGAAGACCAACAACTCTTGGAAGGGCGCACGATGCCAAGTTGTAACATGTAACCCTAATTCTGCCCTTACCCTTCACAGATCCACACATAATCATAATATCAACATTGACCATATGATACCCATTATTTACATTGAAAATTTACAACTTAGAAAACTCTCCGAATCTTTTTGCATAACCAATTTCAACAATTACAATATACAAAGAAACGACTCAAATATAGATCCTATCATAAATAACATCCTGCACTCCTCACATTTTTTCAAAAAACTTAAACTAAACTTTTGTAAATTAATTTCATATTTTAATTTTATTTTATATTTTCATTAATATTTAATTTAGTTGATAAGAAACAGCAGTTGAGAGAGGACCAAGATTGTGGTCGAAAGCTTTTGCTAACATATTGCAATAAATTTTTTTATAAGGAATCCTTAAGAATCAATTAATCAAGGCATTTTAACCTATTATTACTACTGGCGTTCTAACCTATTTATATCTTGAAACAATATATATATATATATATATATATATATATATATATATATATATATATATATATATATACTATATAATAAATATATATATATATATTATATATATATATATATATATTATATATATATATATTATATATGGGCGTAGGCAGGATTTCCTTTTTAAGGGGCAAATGTGGAGTGATAGTATATATATATATATATATATATTATATATAATATATATATTATATATATTATATAAATAATAAATTTATATAGACATTTTAAAAATATATATATATATATATATACTATATATATATATAAATATATATATTATATATATATATATATTATATATATTATAATATATATATATATATATATAATATATATTATATAGATATTATATATATATATATATATATATATTATATATATATATGTGTATGTGTGTGTGTGTGTGTGTGTGTGTGTGTGTGGTGTGTGTGGTGTGTGTGTGTTGTGTGTGTGTGTGGTGTGTGTGTGTGTGTGTATGTGTTCGCAGGATTTAAATTAGGGGCTGGCAAAGGTTGAGTGAATTTATGTCCTTGCTCACACTGATCAATAGGCGGTGTGGGTTAGTTAAACTCCAGATTTTTCCTTATCAAAGGCTAGTAAAAAATATTATAGAATAAAGAAAGTTATTTCGGGTATAAAATAAATAAAATAGCAAGCCTACAACTGTTGTAATTAAATTTTTTTATGTGTCACGAGGTGAGGAAAAAAATATACCTATTTAAGAAACGTAAAGTAATATTTTTGGGGGTTTTCGAGTACTGAGTTCTGAGTGATAACTAATATTAAATCTAAACTAGCATTAGACACCTTAGATTTTCAGCGAATTTCGCAATTACATTTTTTTTCAATTGGCTCATTTTTTTCACTTACTGATATTCTATGAATACTCATCCTACATAGACCATTAAGCCTGTCTTCGTTCATTGTGTTTTCTTTGCCGTGTCTTTACTCTTCGCAGAGTGCTGAAAGACCTTTCAGTGGTACTTGTTGAGCACGGTAGCACCAGTGCAATTAATAGACGGGTTTTTGATTTAAAGAAAAAAGGGTCGACTTCTTTAATGACTTTAGTAAGTTCCATGTCTTTCAACTTTTGTTTATCCATTTTTTTATCTAGCCACAAGGTATACCATAAGTCGGTTTCGGTATGAATTTGTTGATATCAAGATCATAAAACTCTTAAAATCATTTTACTCTCTTTCGTAAACTGCCTACGGGAGCAATTAACATAAGAAACGGATGCAAAGGAAAAAAATGAAATGTTGTCACGTTGTTTTCTGAAAATCTAGTCTCTAGAGAGGATGAAAATAAGCCAAGATAAGGCACAAGTACAGAACGCTTCCAATAGTCAGCAGAATTTTCAGCACGATGATTTGCTTTGTGTTGTTGGGATTGTGCTTTTCTAGGTGGTGCAGGCTCTACTAAGAACTCAGCAGTAATAACATTGGCGGATAAGAGTAGATCAGCAATTATTGGATCAACAGTTTTGCAGTGGTCTTTGACAACTGTCAAAATTCTTTGGACATGATCAGAGCACTGCATAAGGTCAATATTTTTTGTTTGAATAATGTTAGCCACTGGTTCAGCTAAAGCAAAATATTTGGCTATTACGGAAGAGGTAATAATGAAAATAGGTCTTGTTGCCGAACAGTATAATTGAAAAGCTGTTTTTCTTGTTTGATTGTTGCCTTCCTTTGACAATTTTTCTAACCCTTCAACGATTTTTATCATATTTGAATGGAAAATAGCAATGCTATGATATTTTTGAGTTCAGTGGGTTTCACAAAATTTAGGTAAGTCGGGAATGCATTTACTTCTTCGGGTGGAGTCTCTGAAATAGTTTATGTCTTTTATTGTGTATTTCGAATTTCCGGAAGAGTGTTTAGGTCATTATGATCATATTAACCCGATGGCTTACACATTGAAAATATAATCTTTTTTCATATTTTCCCCGCAGTTTCTTTTGAGCTCCATGTTCTTTCTCTGCAATTGCTGCGCAGCCGTCGTACCCCTGACCAACGCATAGACTCGGATCCAAACCTTCTTTTTCTAAAAAAACAAATCAATCGTCTTTGGCAATGGGTTTTACCATCCATCCCTTCAAGAACTTTCAAACCCTAGAAATTCTTCTCGAACAGTCATTTTTTCAAGGTCGAAAAACCTTAACCCTATAGATAATTGTTCATTGCCTGACAAATCCGCAGCTTCATCTGCCAAAATGTAGATACCAAATTTTTTTGCATCCGCGACAATCATGTTTTTTATTATAAATCCATACAAATTGATAAGTTCACTTTGAATCATCGGAGACATTCAAGATGGCATTCTTTACATTTTTCTCTTTCAATTGCAAACATTACCACTTTCTATTTAATTTAATCAGGTCTATCAAAATTCCCTCATCAGGCCGTATACCTCTTAAAGGTAAGTCAGGGTTCCGCGCCCAATATTGGTCTTCAAAATTGCTGTAATAATTTCTTTTAATTTCTGCAATTGTTTTTTGATGTGCTGTCTGCAGCTAATATCAACGGGTACACCTTCCGTGATTTATTTAGCAGCTTTGGCAGCCGCCCAATATGTTATCGACACACTGAGAGTTCTTAGAGGAGATTACTGTCAGAAGAAGCTAGCTGTATAAAAGCATACAGCTAGGTGACTTCAAGCCAATATGAAAGAGAAAACACATTAAAACTCTTTTGAAAAAATGTAATGTTTATAATAAGTTAGTAATTAGTAATTATTACTTCATTATCTTGTGATGAATCTTTTCAGTTTTTCTACTAAAAAACTCTTAAAAACGTCGTCTGACAAAAATATCAGGTCTATTTTTTTATTTCGCCAAGATTTTAGTGTGCAAAGTGCCTCCTTTGACCCCCTGCTATAACTCAATATATATATATATATATATAGATATAATATATATATATTATATATATAATATATATATATAATTATTATAATTTATATATATATATATTATATATATATAATATATATATATATATAATATATATAATATATATATATATAAGGGCGCTCCAGATCAGAGGTAGAGCAAATCGCCAGAAAGCGAGAGGGGTTCTAGGTTCGAGACTGGTAGAGTGAGGAGAACTGTGAGCTATTCTGTGTGAACTCTAGCTTCTCTCCATCAGAGTTAATGGAACATTGGCAGCGCTGCTTTGCCTACTAAGGGGAAAAACTTTCCGGCATCCCACGATAGACGTTCGGCAGCCCAGCTTTTTAGGCACTTGATCACCAAGGACATTTCTCGATGGGTCCGACTGACAGGACGCAAGTCCTTACTGGGGCTGAAGGTTATATATATATATATATATAATATATTATATATATATATATATATTATATATAATATATATTTATATATATATATATTATATATATATATATATATATATATTATATATATATATATATATATGCGGCTAAAAGTGAAAAAATAGTTGTGGAATATAATTTTCTATGAAGAGCTTTCAACAATCTAAAAAAATCTTGCCAGAATTGCTTTCGACACGGCAATTCTTAGTTTTGGATAGGGTTGGCGGACGCACCTTGTGCGGTGCGGTGCGGTGCGGTGCGGTGCGGTGCGGTACGGTACGGTAAGTGGTGCGCTCATTTTGGGGCGATGCGGCACATAATTTCAGTGTCCGGGTGCAATGCGTAATGCGGTACGATGCGAAGCGTGGTGCGCATTGAAACATAGAGGTAGGGTGGAATAAAAAAGCTTTTGGTCGATGTGGTTCGCGGTAAGTTCACTCTGGTGCAATGGTGTGCGGTATCCAAATTACCGGTGGTCGGACAATCATAGTTCAAGATCTACTATGTTTAGCTTTCCTTTTTTCTGATTTAATATCATCCATTGTAAGAAAAGTTTTGGTGCGTAAGTGAGTTGATCCAAATGGAAGTAAGACATTTGTTGGAGTTGTGGCTATGTCAGCATTCAAGACGTTCAAATTTTGCCCGGTCGGTTTAACACTGCAATGCTTTCTCTTGAAAGGGAGTTTTTAACTTATTTCATCCTGGATTTCATTCAATCGTTCTTGGAGTGTAATTGTCAAGTGTATGAAATTAATGCTTTCATATAATGGATCTGAGTGACATCTGAGTTCTTCATTTGAGAGATTATGAAAACAAATGGAAAATTATTTACTTCCAAATTCTACAGACTTTATTCTGAAGGTTAACTTACCTCATTTTCGGATATAAAATCAATCAATGTTGGAAGCTTACTCATATTCCGATTTCTAAATTTTCATTCATAAAATGAATTTTTCCAAAAGGTCGTAGTTTCAAATCTCAAACTCAAACATTTCTTTATTTTGAAGAGAAAATTTTATATTTACTTTTCCAAATATACCTTTCAGATTGCATTTAATCATAAAACATTACTCAGTTTAAATGAAGCCTGCGAACTTTGAATTTTTTTCACATTTTAAAAGAAGCATTGTAAGTTAATATTTAAGTCCAAAGACTATCCCAAGTGTTTTACCTTTGTTATCCAACTTTCATTATGTAATTTAATATCTTTATATGATTTCTACCCATCTCATTGCAAAGTATTGCAAAGGTTCAACTTTTAAAGTCTTTGATTTTATGAAATTAGCAATAAAAATTTACATTTTGCAGCACTTGATGTATCTCAAGAGTATTAAATGAATGAGTCACAGAAGATTTTACTCTTCATCAGCGGGATTCGAACACTGGACGCCGTTAAAGTTCAACAACAAGAAAATGAGATATGAAAATAATTCCATAAACTTTAGATTTTATCAAGAACCTTATTTTTGTAAAATTTAATACAAATAGCGGATTGCACATGATTTAACAGAATCAGTGATGCAGTGAAATATTGATATATATACATATATAATTATATAATATATATATATATATATATATATTTATATATATATATATATATAATATATATATGTATGTACGTGATACAAGTTCGTGACTATGTACGTATTATGATATATATATATTAATATATTATATGAACATCCATATATATATTACTTGATGGGACGAGTCATTTTCATCGTCATCGGCAAAATCGGCATATTTTTTTCAATCCGTCATGTCATCGGCAATTTTGCCGATTATTTTGCGGATTAATTGAACAAATATTAAATTTGGATAAATTAAACTCAATAAATACTATTAATATATATATATATATATCATTATATATATAGATAATAGGTATATATGTATACATATACTATATCTACAAATCTCAATATATTATAACGTATATCTTCGATACCCATATATATTATATATTATTATATTATATCTATATAATACTATATAATATATTTATATATTATACTATATATTTTTATTTAAGATATACTAGGTTATATTTTTTTCCTTCGTCTTTTAACTTTAGTTTTTTAGTGTTTATTTGTTATTGAGTTTTTTAAAAGGGTTTCTTGCACAACCAACTTACGTATTGGTTACATATTTTTTATTATACTTATTTAGTCTATATGTTGGAAATTTAATTTTTTTTTTTTCGTAATTGTGTATTGTGAATTCGTGTTTTTAAACTTTCTTAATTTTTTTCATTATACATAATTTATTTAAATACGGATTTAGGCATTTGAATCGTTTACTTTTATGTGAGTTATATCCATCTGTCTGTATCTTGTCTCTGTTAAATTCATGTCTGTTTCTTGTCTGTTTGTGGTTTGTGTTGTTGTGGTTTCGTGTTTTCTGGTGCGTGTGTCTCGACATGGTCAGATCTATGCAGCCAAGCGCGCGGGCTTTAGTATTTTTCTTTACTTTCGACTTTTACCAACTTTCGCCGCTTTCTACTCCCTCCTTAACTCTAATATGCAAATCCGTTCCTAGGGAGGCATTCTAATAACGCACCTCTTTCCCTACTCTTACCACTCCTAACCTCTTTGCTCTTATTCTGAAGACTACGTATGGTCGTTTAATGAAATGTATCTACGTACAACTCGTTTTTAACAATGCATCGGAGTCCGTAACTTTCTTAATTTCTCTATCTCTTATTTAAAACTCTGCTTTCTGTACTAATCAAGGGCTGGCAGTATGTGCCTCTATCGTGATACCAATTAAACACCCTGTCACACCACATTCCGTCTCGCTGTTAACATGTGACACTCTTTGAACATCTCCCTAACGCTTCGTTTAGCACGTATCTGTGGCTGTTCAACAATCTGTCTCTACCCTTCTATCCCCTACCATATATATCGTGCTGCTTCTGCTACTGTTCCAACAGACAGATTATTCCTCTCTTCTTGAATAGCACTTAAACCATAATCTGTCTCTTCCACTCATAGTATCGTGGCCCCCAGATTATATTGTCTTGTCTTGCTCATCCACAAGATACTGGATATGTCCTCATCATTTTGTTGGCGGACGATATCACCGTTACTAATGCGAGCGCTTCTCAATGTACACAACACGGAAGGTTCTTTAGGATGCCTTCTCACTTTAATCCTATTCATATTACTTGCGGTGACGTGTAACATTACTGAGCACTCGAGGTATTTTTACCTACTTCCGATTGTCATATCAACCGTCTCCACTTCTTCCATCCAAGCCCCACTCTACCTACTAAGTATTCTAATAAGCATAAGGAACAACATATTAATTAAAGAACCACTACCACCTGATTCCAGTAATCATGTCCCCATCAAGCTAACTTGATAAACACCCCCTTGACCTATATACTTTCAATTTACCAAATCCCCAAGTCACCATCTTACTCTCCTTTATACAACAATATCACCACCTTCTTCATCGCCGTTACTATTCCGTAAATATACAATGATCCACAACAACTTATTATCATCTCTTTAATTCATTTTATTACCTTTCTCGATCAACAGCATACATCCATTCCTGCCTAAACGCCTCGTGTTTTTATCTCTGGCCAACACTTTGATGTAGCTGTAATAATATTGTATAGTAGTAGGACCTTTGCGTTTGCTTTACTTACAGCTAACTATAAATGGACATATATGAATCATATACTCTTATTGTCTATCTATTAGTAGTGGTACGCTTAATCGATAACTTATCTGCCGTATATAAAGGTGGTATCAGAGCCATTTAGTAATATTCGTTGACTGATATGTAATACATTATAATTATAGAGCAAGGTTATCTATTCCTTTCTTCGACTTAAATTCTTTAACTCTCCTATCATATAAGTCCGTGGTTATCGGTATCTAGTGTACTTTGTTATCTGGCATTCAGACTAGAGATCAGAGTGACAGAAGTATATTAACTAGTGAAGTGTTATAGGTAAAAACATTCTACGTTCTTTTATCCTTCACTTTTGTAGCTAATTATTTCATTCAGTCCATCAGATAATCGTTATCATTGTCAGAGTGATACATCTTCGAACGTTAGCATAAGCGGGGCAAAAATATTCATCAAAACGAATAATGATAGACATTACTTATACCTCACATGTGGCTCTCTACGTTCCTAGCTTGACCTATAACTTATCTGGTCTGCTATGCACAAGTGATCTCTAGGTAATTTTTGAAATTATCTATGCAACATCCCTTTTTAGTATTAATTCTGTTTTCCCCTCTTACTTCGTATCTCTGATTGCGTTTGCGTGCGTCTGTAGCTAAATTCTCCAAATGAATAGGCCCATTCGTCTTCAGTCTCTCTGTAGGGCATTTCTTCGTCAGTTGTCTATTCCGTTCCGACCTAAGCTGAATCTCTTCCTTTGATCACGATTCTGAGAGATTCCTTAGTCCCCTCCTTCTCCATCTCAGGCTTGCAATGTATTGCTCTATTGTCCGTGCTCCTCTGTATTTAGATATAGCTCAGACGGATATCTAGCATTTTTTTCTCATTAATCTACTTACACATGCTGTGTGAGGTGCAACTGGTTCACTTTTGATGACTTGCTAAATTTAAAGACTATAACGTGATAGGAAAAGAGGTTGAGCCACTCAGTATGAGCAAACCTTCAGAGATATTTGAGAACGATGGATGTATCTGTTCTTAATCCACAGCCACCTCGTTGATACAGACTCATTATAGCATATAACTGATTGTCTCTGGTATATCTAAACAACTTTTTCTCCCTTCAGGACATAGTTGGAATGCGAAGACGCTCTAAACAAGTTTGTCCAATAACCTGTATGGAGAGTACCAGAATAAATAGAATCCCTCTGATCCTATCCAACTGATCGCTAACATCGAAATATTAAGACTCTAAGACATTAGCAATCTATGCTAGAAATCTCTACTATAGATCTCTGCAGAAAACACCTACTTGCCATCAACTCATCCAATAGATTTGCATAGTAAAAAGAAATTCAATCTCGGATGATCGCATCTACTATCATTTTTTTACCTGTATCGGCCTGTAACGAAAGCGTCCTTAACGTGGCATTCAAGCATCCTCTATCTTAGCCCTTGATGTCGTGGGGTATTCAATTATCTTATCGTGGGCTGAAATTGAATCTTTCCTGTAACTTTTATTCTATGGATGGTTTCCGCCACTATGAACACGGGGGAGACTTGCGTTAGGTGAAGCGCTCTTGACATATCATCTATTTTACGGCGTAGGGCACGCGTCACTGCTTCCAAGCTCCCCTCCTGGTGGGTTTCCTCCTTTCTTCTTTGCTTATTATGCTATTTTCTTTCAAATTCGCTCCTTGTTGCGACTTTTCCCTTGTTTTCGCCTTTCCATTTATGCTTTTCTTTAGCTTTATTATTCATTGCTGCTTTTGCTTTTTGTTTGAGTTTGGCTTGTCTTCTGCGTACCATTTTCTCTTTTCCGTCCCTTTTCTGTGTCTCAATAACGTAGAAGCTGCTTCAAGCTCCATTGGGTATTCTGTTCTAGCTTCCTTCGCTACCTCAGTCTAGTCACTACTTGTCAGTATATTAGATTGATTACTTCATACACCTGTTCAAACTATATCATTACATAGCTCTATATATAATACTTATACTTCATCTTGGCAAAAGCTGTTGTTACCAGAAATGACTAACTTTCAATTCATTTTCAAACTCATTATCATTCTGCTCCTTCTTATCTACTCTAAAGATAAATGAAAACCATGTAACCATTTCGCGCTGCTATAATAACTTTCAAACGATTCTAATTCTCGCTGATTCTGTGGATAGAATTTACCTGGGTGTCGAGGTCGTCGTCTTCTGTGATGGTGTGAAAAATATCATTCTCCTTTATACACTTCATATTAATCTCACACACGAATATCTAGCTCTAACTTCATGATAGCGACACCATTCCATACTTTCCTATATTCTTACATTGTTCGTATTACCACAGGATTATACTCCTCTTCGTCTTACTCTCTGATCGTCAATATTCAACATCCTTGCCTAACAATAAAAAAATATTATTATTTTTCTTTGAAGACCTAAATTGTGGTCTTTTGAAGTTGAGGGTTTTAAGGCCTTCAAAAAAGAGCTACCTTGGAAAGTATACCGTTGTAGTTATACTTTGCTTGATATGACCCTTTTTTTCCTTTCTCGAGTTTACTCCAACTGCTTAAGTACAAGGCACTTCGAACCACCGCCAATGATATGTTCAATTGCATACTACTTATCAGTTGTGTTGAGATAGACTTTCTGTGTTAATCTACTCAGTTTTAATGGAAATAGAGTAGCTCGAAGTCTAACGTTAAGAGACCAAAAGTGGTTCCTAAGTAAATTCAAAACTTGTTATCCTTATCCTATTCTCAGTTAGGCAACAATTGTATAGCTCTCCTCGAAAATACGTTAAGAACGGCGCTCTGCATGTTCGTACGTTTTCATCTCTTTTTAAATAAGTCCATTAACGCGTCTGATCGACCTTGTGCAGTTGGCATCGAGGTGGCTTCTAATCAGAACATCGCGTAACATAGGCGTGCACCATATTGACAATACGCAATGCGTGCGAATGCTAATACTTAACTAAGAGTGTTGCTGTGCTTGTTAATACTGGTCAGCGATGTGAGTAACAAGATCTCTATAGTCCAAACGTAAAAATTGTGCTAGGTACATAATTAACTTTACTCCAGAGATAAGTGTTCAACTTTCTAAATTGGTTGCATTCTTCTTCCATTTGCTGAACTGCTCGATACTTGAAATAAGTGTAGGTAAATACTGCGTGCCCAATTATTCTCCGTAGAGATTTATAAAGTACCTAGCTGAAATTTAAACTACCTCCCTTCAAAGACTGCGTCTCTTAGTGCTTGCGATCTGCGGTCGGAAATATGTTTCTTCTTAGTTTTGAGCTCCTATTTTTCTTTGAGGGCTGTTTGAACACCTCCTTACCTTGAAAATAGAGGCTACTAACTGCTCCAAGTGGCACGATGGTATGTGTCGTGCAGCATACTGTTAACAAAAAAAAATAAAAAATTATGATGAGATGAGTAGCCATTTTTGATTATATTGGAATTTATGATATGTGACATGTTCATTACGGAAATAATATTTTGGAGTGCAAGTTTTGGGTGAGAAATGTTAAAATCTATAGCAAACTAATCATCCTTTAAATATATATATATAGTACCAGAGACGTTCATAGAAGACACATATCATTTTATATAATATAATATATTACCAGTACACATTCATAAAACATACTAATATTCCACACCCTCTTTTCTAGTGACACAATCTGTTAGAACAAAACACCTTCGCATTTTAATTGCAAAGTGGTTTTTGGTGGTAGAAAAAAAAAATTATTGCCGTACATCAAGGAATCAACTGCGAGTTCAGTAGAAGGCAAACTAAGTTTAAATGGTGGTAGTTAGGTTTGATGATATACTGCGTATACTAATATCATATCACCAACTAATTCTTTTATCCATATAAGAATGTACTAATTTGCATGGCTGCAGAGAAGGTCGTGAAGTCGCCGTAGCGGTACTAATTTCAAGACTCTTCATCGATGCTAGAAGACAAATTGATCGTTCATGGATTCAATGGAATGTCAGGAGAAATGATATCGTGTGAATTGAGAAAATAGATAAGAGAGTATATAATATTTAGAAAGGTGACAAATTTGAATTTTGACTTAAGCTGTAGACTGAAAACAAAGATGGAAGGAACGATATTGATAAATTGATAAGGTATTAGTGTGTGTCGAAATAAGGTAAATAGATAGAGGGGGGTGGATATGAATAAAGTTGTATCTTACTAATATCATGGGTAGATGTACATGTAGCTTCTGATGGGATAAGAGCGCCTTATGCGATCAGATTTCTATGTGTTCAGTGAGATGCTAGAATATTTCTAATGAGTTATAACATATTTGAAGCGAAGTACTTGCGAACTGTAAGTTTAAAATATGACATCTGTGTGGTTGCTGACAATATGTCTACCATCTAGGGTTAAATGTACTTCGACAAGAGATGGCGATATATTCTTGAGTATCTGAGATGATTTTTGGTATAGTTTAGGGATTAGAGATTTAAGTTTTCATTTAGTCACATACATATAGTCTACCCATATCTAAGGATCTTTCATTTACAGTATTGTCACCGACTACAACTCACTCAGTCAGTAGCTCCATATGACTCTGGAGAGCGGATAGTACGACCTCAAAACAACATACATCATTGCACTCAAAATTACTGCAGTAAATAATATACACTAGAACGCATTCCCTTTAACACTGCCCGGAAGAAATAATCTATATTTCAATCCAGAAAATATTTCAGAAAGATTGGTATAGAGATTTTCTCAATAGAACAGATAAAATAGGTTGAGTTAATTTATATCTAAGAAGAAATTGTTCAAATATTATGCTATATACAAATGAAACATCTTTGCCGACAGTTTTTCGAGTTTATTAACAAAACAACAAAACTTTGTGCTCAGAATAACAGCACTCCTATAGGTGCATAAACGAGGAGCGTACGTAAAAGAGTGGAGAACAAGCTAGTTAAGAATAAGTAGTGTTATACCATTCTAGTTAGAACTGCTGGCCGATTAAGCTGTTTCCTTTAATAGTATCTCATATTAGATAACTAGTAGGATCACTGTCATCCAAATCAGAATAACTAACATCTCTATTAATATTTGATAATTGGCACTGTTGACTCGTCCTACCAGAAGTCGCTGTGATATAACATCCGTCCCTCCTCGCCCCAGGACTGAGTTAGCACGTACTCCATAAAGGAGCGTGATAATAGACCCTTTAGAGCTTGAAAAGCAACTAGAGAAGTATCAAAGAAAAAAATAGCGTCATCCCAGTCTAACAGAATTTTCCAGCATCTTTTGAGCCCTTAAACGCAAGACCGTTGTATGTACTGAAATGAGTTTCCAATAACATTTTTTTTGTTATTAGTGATAGAGGCGCAACAGAGATATATATTAAAATTTCAATCTATAGTGTAGATACGCAAGATAACAAAAACCGCGAGCAGCACTAGTGCCAGAACAAGAGAGTACATGATAAAGTTATGAATGCGCATTTATTTAAGCGATTGCGTGATAGATTCGCAAGTTCGCGAGTTTATATAAGAATCTGTAGTATATTCGAACAAGGATTTGTGCAAGCGACGGACTCTTGATCTCTGGTAAACTCTTCTCATCCAGTAGACCCTAACCTGTATGCTGTTAAATCACCGACTCTGAGATCTAGGGCAATATAACTAAGTGCCAATATGAAAGTATTTAAGAGTTAGTAATGGCAATAATCTAGATAACGTTAAGATACAGAGAGAGTATCAAGAATCTAAAAATGATGCTTTGAAGATAGTATAATGCGATTACGGTCTGTTTCGAGTGTCTAATTATGTACGGATTAAGTTAATGTGCAGAGTTGTGTGCAGACGATAATATCATATTTTTATGATAATAGTTATTCATTATTTTTAGTGTATATAATATTTTTATTATTTCTCTTTTTTTTTTTCTGTAGGGAAACAGCACAATTAGACAAGAAAAAGATGTTTACCTATTCTAACAACAACATGCTGTATATTTTCAGGACGACTTGATAAAGTGAAAGCCCTGAATTAAGTAAGCTATAACGAGCGAAAATAGTTAAACTGCTCAATCGCATGCGCTTCCTCACAAGTAAAAAAAGAAGTAGATCGTGCACAATAACGCGTACAAATGAGCTTTGAGAATATGTCAAGCGCAGATATCAGGCATATGTCTCCTAGTATCCTAATAGAAGCTGAAAAACCATAAATTTGTTAGATAGGAAAGTATTTCCCCAGAAGAACCTCTAGCGCTGAAAACACTTATTTTACTGAGCTGATAAGAAATTAATTAAAAGCTTGTCGAATATGTAAGTAGGTAATCGGTTCCCTCACGAATCATCATGAAGATAATCGAGATAGTTGCCAAAGTGCTTGTCAAAAATTTTAGTAGAATACAAGTAGGTAGACTGATAGGCGAAGTATTTGAAATAGTAATCCATTAGTAGCTCAGGCTCCTTATTTGTGAATAGGTTGGACGTGTTATATGAGCTTCCAATCAACTGTGGGAAAATAATATGCATAGTGTATTGACACATAGAAGGCAGTTATAGTATATTGATATACTATAGTAGAGCTAGGGATTACACAGTATAAGCACACCTTCCTCAAAAACCTGAGGGGAATGCTTCATCTGGTACACCGTCTCTCATTAATTCATTATAGATTTCAGGCCATGCACCTCTGATCAATAAATAATGTCACAGTCAATAAAAGACATAGGATACACCGAGAGTGAGAATAGAGTAGGAAAGAGTATATTTCCAGAATCGTACTAAAGGTTGAATATAGAGTGAAAATAATAGGATAGCGGATATCGATAGTAGTTGTCCTTTTCAGTTGGTAGAGATAATCTCAATATAAAACTAGATAAACTCAAAGCAGAGAAGGGAGATTATACAGAAGTTGTAGAGAGTTTTTTGCTAAGAAGCCTCAGATAGAAGTTACTATATAGTAGAAACATGAAGTTAAGTGCAGCAACTTTCGTTTGTTGAGAAAGTCCCGCTCTATTGCTCGTCGAAGTATTATACCCCATGCTAACGATTTCTAGTATACTGTAATTGATAAATTGACGTGAGTCAATTTCAAAATATGAAAAGTTAGTAAAATTTTTCCACCCCCGATATACACTTAGTCATCTAGCCTGAATGGCCTAAGAACTAAGCAATGATCGAACCATGAGTTTATGAGAGAGTAAAATTTATTTGATAAGGAGTAATAACATTGTCATTATGCACTACTAATCTACTGTAATTATAATGACTACCCTCCTTATACTTTTTATAAATATTTAATCTACATCATTATTCCTTAAACAATGGGTAAGCCTCATTAAATTTAGTATCAATCTGCAAACTTAGTGATATAAACCTTATCATTTTAATTACCACTTAATATCTAAATATTTTTATATATATCAATATTATCTTAGACATTACGTAACTCTTAACCTAAGAAATGACATTACGAAATCAACATTCACATCTATTATACTTTTGCTACATTCCTAATTTTATTTTCTTCATTATGTTTTGTAATATTATCAATCTATCTTTTTAATCATTTTATTAATTCATATATATATCTCTATATATTAATTAATTATTAATTTTAATATTTATATATTATAACTTTTATAATTATTATATTAATGATTATATATTATTGCAATTTATAGATTAATTATATTTATTATATATTTAATTATTATTATTAATAATATTTAGAATTATTATTATTAAGTAATTAACAGAAATCATTAATTATATATTTTATTATTATTTAATTAAATTTTATTAATTTAATCATTATTACTTTATATATTTAATTATTTAATTATTATTATTATTATAATATTTATATAATTAAGAAGATACAAAGAATCAAAATTTTGATCTCTACTATAAATAATTTTCGGTAAGAGTTCAAAAAAAACTTGTAACCTCCACCCTCTGTCTACAGTCTTCTATATATATATATAATACTAAATTTATTATTAGATCAGTTAAGGGGTAGTTCATTATCTTTAAATGATGTACCAATAACCTAGAAGTAGATAATCATAAGGAAATTTTGTCAGATCTTAGCTCAACATTGTTATTAATATTATTTCAATGTTTTAACCAGATAGAGTATTTTATAGGATAAAATAATGTATTTATTTACTTACTTCAGCTTTTTGTATTTATGTAAATATAGTTATTAGATAAAAGCAAATTTTAATAATCTATAATATATATAAGATTAATAAATATTATCTACCAATTGTATGTATAAGCATCTAACATTTAAAAAACTGGACCAATAGTGAGGTGACCATCTTATTGATATTATATTAATATTACATAAAACATTGAATTCATAGTTCAAGCAATAAAAAGTGATAGTTGGATATTAATATAATAAATTACTATTACAAGAGTATGCGCTAAGCCTTTTATATACAAAAATATAAAATTCACAATACTTAAATAATTGGAATTAAATATAATATATTCTTCATTATGGTGACATGCAATTTGGAAAAATATACATATATTACATATATTAATAGCCTTTTAATTATTTAGAATAACCTATCATTCTAATACCTACTTTTATCTAATTAACTACTATTAAACACATTATATAGTACATATGCATATACTGCTAATTGATCAGCGTATATTTAATTGTTAATATAATTCCCATAGTGCATAACTAATGTATAATATATGCTAAAGTCATAACAAATGCTGACTGCTAAAGAAATCATATATGCATATATTAATAGGTATTACGATAATTGAGTGTTTGAAACTTAATATTTATTAACATTCTATAGTTTTCTACCATATTTAATAATGTTAAATATATTTAGTCACCATTAAATACACAAGAATGTAACATATTTTAGTAAGAATTTCTCAAATGAAGTTTGCAATAAATATTAATAAGCTTTTAATAAAAAGTTAGTGTAATTATTTAGTGTGTAAATGGATTATATTGTTTTTAGTTAACTAGAATATATCTCTTTGTCATTTGATCGTCTTTCATTTTTAAGTGTACTGAATAAAATAAAATTAAAGATAAAATATTAGCATTATGGAAAGCAACTGAGTCTCCCCACAAAGAGTAAATACAGAATAAGTGAGTAAGAATATTATATAATAATAATGAATAGAGATTGTACTTTCGTGCTAAGGCCATAGAGTAGTACAGAATTTTTTTAAATAATTATTTTCAAAATAAATAGTAAGTACGTACAGTACTGAGTCGATCATTAAAATCAACTAAATAAGGGATTAAGCAAGTATATGTTCTCATTTCCATCGTAATCTGTGCAAGTTTGTCTAATGTCAAATCACGAAATGTTTATTTTTTCCTGAAACGCTATGCCTACAAATTTAATTGATAGAAATTATATGAGGATAGAATAAAGTATTATATAATTAAAATAATAAAGTATTGCAATCATATAAGTGATAAGGAAGGCTGAAGAGTATTAGACCCTCCAAGACTATAGTACTAAAATAATGATACAACTATAGAGTGAGAGAAATATGAAATTGATTAGATGATTTAATGATATATAATAAGATATGGACTATCAATCAATCGTATAATTATAAAGCCCAGATTTGCATGGATTAAACAACTTCATCAAATAAATAACGAATAAATTATAAAGCCAGGTGAACGAAAATATAAAAAAATGTTAATCTAATAATACAAAACAAAGTATATATAAATAAATAGTAAATAAGAGACTATATAAACACAACATAACAGGAATATATTATGTCATAAAGATAGATTAGTAATATAGTATAATATAGTACTGCAGTATATATATATAATATGATATAGGTACAATCCTTAAGTTTAAAATAAGATATATAATTAATGTCATTGTGTATAAATATAATGATGAGATAAGTTACAGTAATTATCGATATAAAGGATGCTCTATTAATTTTATTATGTTATATATATAACACTATCAAAATTTTGAATAATAATAAATTAAAGATATTTTATATATATAAAAGAATAATCAATATATATATATTATATAATTATAATTATAGAATAATAGGGTAGTGTATATGAAGAATCAGAGAGTCATATATAGATTATTATGAAGTAATATAAATTCAGTTTCGACACTAGACAGATACATCTTGATTTACGAGTGTATCTTAGTAGATAGGATACCATAATGGAAATTTTCTTTTGTCGAAGTCGTGCCGCACGTTCACGTGGTGGACGTTAAAGTAGATTATGTCCGACAGAAATTATAAAGAGCATGATGAAGATGTAATAGGAAATATAATATGTATTTAGTTAAGACTAATGAGGGTAGACAGAAAATGTATATCTAAATTATATAAGTATTTTAGGCACGTGGCGTATGTAATATTATATGATCAAATTACCCGCCTTTTAGACCTAAATGAAATACCATATAAAGTTAGAGATAACATATCGAATGATTCTGCTACTAATTATAATAATTGTATATTATATGTGTAATGAGCGACTAATATAATAATGGGTAGTTGCGGCTATACAATTACGTCAGTGAGCTGAATAAAGGCGGTTTGTAAGTAATGTATGATATTAGTAATATCTGTTTTGAGTCAAGATGGATACTATATATTATATATGATTAATTTAGCGTAATATATACGATATGTTAAAGGTTAAGAAAGATTAGTGTTTTGTAGAATAAATCGTGTAGGAATGAAAATATAAGTAGGTCATTAGATATAAGTAGCTCACAGATATATATATATATAATAGATATAGTTTTACCACGCCTGATTATATATATATATATATATTATATATATATACTTAATATAAATTATAGTAGTAATATAATGAAATTAAATTAATGAATAAGTATTGAGTGAAAAATGTTACGCAATGATAATATTATAATATATATATATATATATACTAAATATATAGGGCTATGACATGACATAAGACAATATACATGTTGCTGTGATAGTAGGTAAAAAAGTAGTAGGAGAGTAGTACTGTTACAATAATAGCTCAAATAATGTAATAATAATAAGTATATAACTAATAGTTATAAATTAGAATGTTATTATATATATATGAGTGGACTATAATATAAACAATGATTTACTAGGAAAATGATATAAAGGGTAGTAAGAATATAGATTAAGGCATTAGTAATTAATAGAGGCTATATATTATATATATTATTATTAATTAGACAATGGAAAGTAATAGTATCTAATAAGTAATAGATAGAAGTGATCAGTAATATATATATTATATATATAATATATATATAATATATTTAACTAGATAGAAATATACTATACGTAAGTCTCAGTTATTTACATAAAGAGTCCTAACTATATATAAATTTCCATAAGAAAATTAACATTGGTTAACTTGGAAAAAAAGTTGCGAGCATGTAAAAACTCAGATTACCGTATCCTCCGGAAAAGAGATAACGAAGAAAGTTTGTTAGAAAGAAAGGTTGCGCAGTTTAAGAATAATCTACAGAAAAATCTGGAGAAGATGCCAGGCCTGTGACATTTATATTTACTACTGTGGCTATTATGATATGGTAGTTTTTATGAAATATAAAATTGCTTCTATAAAAATCCTTATCGCTTATTATGAATATTATTTCTTTATTATACAAAATTCTGTTGTGATTATGTTCCTGTATTTATTTTAGAGCTTTGTTAATAGATCTTTAATATTATCTTTCATACTAATCGCGTGATTAACGTGGATAACATCTAATTATATATAGATACATATTATATATATATACTAATAAACATAATACTTAAATATAATATAATTTAACGATGTTATTACTAATCGAAAAAGGAATTATGATTACCAAAAGATATTATTTTTGAAAGATCTACACGAGGTAAAATACTAACGATTAATATATCGTACCTATATATAGTACAAATATAGTATAAATATATATAGCAAATATTAAAATATAGTATATATATATATATATATATATATATATATATAGTATATATGTAATCGGCTCATAATATATAACAATACTATATAATTATCTAAGGATATTAACATTAGAGTTATATGGAATACAAGTATAATATATAATATAACAGGGGTATAAAATATAATAAGGTATAATAGTATATGGCTGGCGACTATGTTTATCGTATATTACATGATATAAATAACGTAGAATATATATAGCGGTGGTTTTTAGTATATGGTAACGGTAAAGTGATGAATAAATGTATAGTATGTTATAATAGATATATAGGGATTAACAGTGGTATAAATAATACATGAAATTGGAGACTATATAATTTACTCATATATATAAAATACATCAAACATATAATTATGCACATTATATGGTGTTAAGTCAGTAATCAACCTTAAAGTTAAAACTTAACTGGAAGAAAGCATATATCGGAGTAGTATATAGTATATATAGTGTTAATATAGTATTAGATGACAGAAGCAAATAATAACAATAACTATTACTATCGCAATATAAAACACGCAAAGAAATATGCAAAGTTCAGCACTAAATTCATTACGTATTTAAATAGATATACTTTAAATCCTCAGATGAGACAGCCAGTAGGAACTAGACGCGTGGGTAGTCACAGTGGATCAGAGTGTGTAGGAGTTGGCGAATAACGAAGAGACACGGGAAATCGGAATATTATGAATCTGAGCAAAATGCAGAATTGAAAGTATCAACCATTAAGAATATGGGTGATGTGTGAAAGAAGAGAAAGAAAACTAATATTTCGAGCTTGCGTAGGACATTCTTGACTGAGGAATGGTAGGCCATTGACCAGAGAAACTTTGTGGTATATAAGTTCAATTCAACGGTAATAAGCATTACTAGAGGAGGAAGAAACGCACCGACCCATGCGGGGAGTGGAAACGAAAGAAGTGAAAACACGCAATTAAAAAGAATAGTAAAATGTAACAAATTAGAATAGACGAGTAACGATGGGAAAGTTAGTGCTTTGTACGAGAAAAGCCACACGGAAGAAACAAGCTGATCATCTCACTGCGAGAGAACGGAAGGGAATTTTCGCAACAGGCAATGGAAATGAGGTCAAAGATGAGGGAGAATAAAAAGGGTAGGATGTCAAAAGATGTTCGAAGCCACGCATCAAATTATTGGAGCAAACTGGAGACCAAGGGCAAGCAAGGAGAAAGCCCGTGGATAACGAGAGGGGCTAAGACGAGAATAAGGCTAGGTGATCAGAGTGTGGTGACGAAGGAAGCAGCTAATTATGGGAAAGAAGGCTCATTTCGTAAACGTAGACAATAAAGAGAATAAAAACCAGGGCAGCAAGCGAGACGAGAGAGCACATCTGAAATGAGTAGAGCAATGGATCCGGATATATGAAGATTGTACTATCATATAGAAACAGAAGAACCAAGAGGAGAGAAATTCTGCATGAGTTCAGGTTTATTTGAGAAGAGTGGGGCTGATGTGAGGTAGAGGAGGGGTCGAATGAAAGTCCCGGAGATGAAGATAACCCCGGATGAGAAGAAATGAAGAGGGGAGAGGAGCTATGAAGTAAAAAAGCAGACAGAACCGAAGTGTTGTTAATAAGCTTCTCGGGAAGAATTTAGAGTGAGAGGTATAGCAGTATGAGGAGTGGCTCCATTGGGGGAAGTATTAGAGAGATGAAGAAGACAGCCTGAAAAAGGGGGCTGATGAGGGTTACAGAATCAAGTTGGTGTAAATGAAACAACAAGAGTACTTGGAGGAGGGAAAAGGTGCCGGAAGAAAGGTTGTAGGTAGCAAAAGAAGCAAGATATCGAATACCTCGCGGACGATCGTTGAAAAAGAGTAAAAGAAGATTGTCAGAGCCAATAGGACAAGCCAGATGTAGATTGAAAACTATAATAGAAGAGCAAGATTGCTCACGATGAACACATAAAACTAACATCCTGAGAGCGGGAAGAGGTGAAATAGAATCACAAGAGACGAAAGATAAATTGGAGTAGTGGGGATTAGCGAAGAATTATAAGGGGTATGAGATGCCGGGAAGAGAGAACATACGGGAATATTATAAAGATATAAGAGGGGGAGAAACGATGAGAAAAACGAGACCTGAAGACCTACGTATCTCACAGAGTGGAGAAACGGTCATAGGAATATGTAGTATTTCGGGAAAGATGACTGGGATAGAGTGTTGCAAGGGGAAATCTGTGTAAAACCGTGTAGGGATCGTCTAAGATCTTAATACAACCAGGCATATACCGAACTTCTAGAGTACACTATAAACAGGAAAAAATAGTCTGAAGCACTGAATTAGAGCAGCCACAGGAGTAATGAATTCGAGGCAGTTGACGCAAGTGATGTGTAAAGAGCGATGGGACAGAAGAAGAATAAGAAATGTCATGTATGAGAAGATGCAGCCTGTATGTTAGAAAATGATCAAGCTAGTGTCGCAAGCAGGTGTCATGTATGACAGAGACACGGGAGACGTAGATGGGTTTGAGGTGAAAACAGGATGAAGCAGGGGAGAAACATAGTGATTTACGGCCACTTCTGATTTTATAAGGTGTAATTTATTTGTAGACACGTGTATGGTAAATATGAGAGATCACAAGAAAGAGAAGAACTTGAGCGACGAGAAGAAAAGATATAGTGAATGAATGTATAACATAGCTTGGCTCGGCATGGAGAACGAGCGATATCTCCTGCATTATGGTGGACTGTAATGGGAGAGTAATGGCCAAGTTCACAGAAGGTGGTACAGAAGGGAGTGTGTTGCGGAAGACGTATGAAGAAAAGAGCAAGGAGTGAGGAAAGAGAAGATAGTATACCTAGCCAAGAAGTATAGAAAGACTTATGTAAAAAGAGAAAGTGAAGAAACCGAAGGAATGAGGAAGAATGAAGGTGAGGATAAAGAGTGAATAGATAACGCTCGTCAAAGAAAGGAAGAGAGGTGTGAGTGAAGGCGGATGGTAATGAGAATACCTGCCAATTATTCTCGTAAGAGGGAATGTGTTTACAGAAGGGGAAGTGGGAGAGACACGCGAAGATGCCGAAAAGTATGGAGTATTATTGTAGTTAAAGAAGTATATAGAAATGGAGTATTACCACTCCAAGGATGGTAAAAGACAAGCAAAACGCAACCATCAATAGAGTGCGTTTATAAATAGAAAATGCTAGTTATTTAACAGGATATCAATCTAGTCACTGACTACCCTGAAACTGCTAATGAAGATATTTGTGTCGGCCCCGGAAACATGGATGCCATACCAACGAATAACCGGGAGAGAAGAGAGAAGTAAATTAGCTTTATACAGTCTGGAGCTTGGAGATTGGAAGGATATTAAAGAACTATGATTGGAAGAGGTAGGAGAAGAGAAGAAATAAGGACATGAGTTTATTAGGCAAGAAGATGATAATGAGGAGTGAAAGAATGTCAATGATACGTGTAAGGGCATGGATTGTAAGGGGAAATTGAAGACGAATGATGGACATATGCAGCAATTGGAAGAAGGAAAATGAGTGCCCAGGTGAGTAATGCAAGATGTGACGAAAGTGGATGGACAATAAGGCAAAAAGAGGGGTTAATGGACAAAATAACCAAGTTGAGGTATCATAACAGAGCAGAAAGAAGAGAACCCTAAGAAGGGTGGGGCAAAGAAACTCGAGAAGATGTATGGCGATCTGTGAGGATCTGCTGGAAAAGATGATCACCTACAAAGATCTATGAGAGCGACTGAAAGGAGAGAATATTCTGCCAGCGGAGGTGGAACGTCCTGGAGTTAAGATGGGCGGTGCGCGCGTCTTTTGACTGGACAAAGGAAGATGGACCAAATATTCCGCTCTATTAGCTGGGAAGAGGAAATGAAGCCTCCAAGCTAATAAAGGTGCTGCCGAAGCCGCTAAAAATGACATAGGATAATTAAAAGACATACTTACTGGGAATGCAAGGTGCTAGAATAGACATTTAAGGCATGGCTAATATCCTGTACTAAGGAATAATAACAATAAAGCTGGAAAGAGTAACTCATAATAGGTGTTCGTAAAACCACCAAAAAGATAAGCAAGACACGATAATATCCATAGGTAAATACTACTACTAAAAGGTCACAGTAAATGGGTTTATGAGAAGTGGAAGTGCCGCCAAGAGGTTTTGTGGGTATTATAGTTTAAAATGATGTATAATAGATACTCGAAAGATTATGGGGGCGTGTTGTTGTAAGATTATAGAACCTCTTTATGATCTTACGTGGTTATAATAAAGAACGAAATTAAGATTAAGATGATCATAATAGTGTTTGTATGGTGGATGATTATATTATGGTTAGGGGTATCAATGATTAACTTTTCGAGTATAATGAGAACAATACTAAGTATAAATTTAATAAAGATATAAGATGTATAATAGCTGTTTAGGATAGCCAGGAGTTTAATAATAGACTATTTGGTATAATATTGTAGTGTACAATAATACTATATAATTAGATAAAGAGGAAACATATTAATTTTTAATTATTCATTTGGGACTTAGACAGTAAGTAGAGAAAAAATAATTTGACAATACTCAATAAATACATTATTACTAAGTAGGGATAGTATATATATAGTAATGGTTAATGGAAAGTAGAATAAATAAACAAGAAATAGATCTGTAAGTATGTATGAGTATCAATTAAAACTTGTGCTATTGGAGTAGTGGGCAGGGAACCAATAAGACCTGAAAGACTACTAACAAGTTATCTAGTGAGAAAGAAAGATGAATAAAAACGTAAAAGTACGCTAGAAAAATATCGAAAAAGCGAAGGAAATACTAATAGTAGTGTGTGTAATGGACGGTGTAGAGAAAGTATACTGAGACGTGATGTTAGAATCATTCTCTAATATTATCAAACAAATAGAGGGACATTAAAAAAGGTAAGTGAGTTAACAAATAGAATGTTCGTAAGAGTAGAAGTCAGATGTTTTAATCTCATGAATCCTTGATCACTAGGATAGGACAGTGAGTATAGTTTCATTCTACAATAAATCATCGGAATAATCTCTCTCTATATTATATAACGCAGAATATAGATTCCTTGCTAGCAGTATAAAAAAGCCATGCTTCCTCTCATATGAGAAATCACGGTTGTAATTAAGGACAGTAACATGAACTTGCTTTCATTCAACCGCCATTACAGATGCGTGAAAAGGCCGAATATGTCAAATCCGCTTGTGCTAGCTGACATGTAGAGACTCGATGCAGTTATTATGTGTGGGAAACCTCCAATATAATCATGGAGAGTAAAATTGCGTATTCTGAGATAAAGGGAGATCATCACACCGTTAACCGCAGTTTTCCTGGAATGCCAAATCACTAATGAGACTGATAGACTTGGTTTTTCAGATATCTAATACTCAAACATTTCGCACTGGACGCTCAAAGTTGACTATATCCATGAGCACTAATGGATACTTCTCTAAAGGAGAACGAACTAGCAAGATACTCTCCGATATCTCAGTAGTGCATCTGTGTCGTCCCTAGTAAAGGAATTTAATACTATAGTTTTCATAAAGTTGAGAGGAGAAAGAGTCTCCAAGGAGGATGAAATGAATATTTTGATGATGTGATTGCCATATGGATGAGTATAGAGAGAAACAGGTAGTCGTACAAATATATGGCTGTGACTCGTTTAGACTATACAAGGCTTATTTTATTCGAAGAACAAGTATGTGAGAGAGTCTGGTATGTATAATATACTGTGTATGCAAGATGATATATACAGTTCGGTAGATTAAGAGAAAAAAGGAAAAAAAAGATATTTACATGCTCATACATTAGGCTAATGATAATAGCCTGAGTGAGCATTGTGGTGCAAAGAGATGCTCTCGATTTGCTAGTACCTCATGGGATGAATCTGCAGGTACAGGTGAGTAGATTTCTACCAGACAAGGTGAGTCTATAAGTCGCTTTTGTTCTACTGTGTAGCCCGGATGACTAGAGTGGTTTGGATACATATAGTACATTTTCAATGCGTTCGCATGTAAGCCGAGTAAAATTGTTTATCCGTGTTTGTCTTTTCAGTATAAACTTTTAATCTCTTTGTTTTTTATTCGCAACATTTTCATTCATAGCTTACACGTTTTGTCTTTTCTTTAAATTAATTTTCTCGGCATTCAATGATTGATATATGTCAAGAGTTGAACAGACATGTATCAATATTGTGTACTTCCTCTTTTCTTTAAGAATATTTAATATATGTATTTCAAGAAACTTTTGAAGATAGGGAAAATAATCGACAAGTTCACTTACACTCAAAGAAAGCTTGCTACTGTATACATGTATTTGCTATATGAAATTTTTAATTCATACCATTATCACTACAATATAATTAACTACTCGAGTATTGTCAAGCTCTATGTCCGTGTAGTTTGACATATCTAACGTTCTTCTCAATTGTAATACAAGTTAATTTTGAGACTTTCCTGTTCTAAAGCCTCAATCACTAAAATGGATTCATCTGTAAAACACTCTCATGTCACCGAGAGCCCCCGTACCTCAGAAATTTTGTTTAGAAAGATGAACCGTCTGTAGACATTTAAATTTAAGGAATGTACTATCGAGCAGGATGTGGAGCACCATACATTCTTCGTTAAATTAATAAATACAATCTCAACACTCTAACTAGGTTATAGTAGTCCCAAACCCTTAATATTAAACTATTTTAAATAATATAATACATATCAATTAACAAGAATAAACCTGTGCTTCGACGTAAACAAGGATCCATCTGATAACCCATACGTTAAGTAGACATTGTTACTCACTCCTTATGTCCTAATATCACCTCTATGGACATGTGAACTCCATGCTTTAATACCACGCTTATACCCTTTATATTTTTATTACACCATACATGTGCCCTCTTCTAGATAAGCTTCCATAACAGCGCTGATAGGTGCCACTATTTCTCCTGAAATTGTTTTCATAACGTAGGTGGTGTAGCGTCTTGTGTGTTTGCTTGTACTGCTCTCTATTGTTCTCAGAACTAAGATTAAATACATCTCCTTGATTTTTCATACAATTTCACAGACAAGATATTGAGAAATTGGATCTTCTTTAAGAGTTCAAAAGTTGGCTAGTAAAAATATTTATAAAAAGGTAAGGTTAAGAATTAAAATAATTTATGAACCATATTCAATAATATAATGCATATAATATAAAAAGTAAGTTAATACATTATAATTATAAATAATCTACAATAAAATAATAATTTCAATAGAAAAATAATAATAATATTATAAGTGAGTAGTGAGTTGTATATTCTATATATATATATTATATATATATATTATATATATATATATATATATACATACTACATATATATTATATAATATATTAATGAATTAATATATATAATAATTTATATATTAAATATATATATATATCTAACGATATAGATATGGACTTGATATACGATATAATTATATACATTATATAATTACATTAATATTTATAATTTTTTTTATTTTTATAATTTTAATATATTTGGGAATAAGTTTAAGTTAAATTGAATGAGATTACTATGACAAAGTTCCGAATGTATTAAATATTTAGGACTATTATAGTAATAATGTAAGGATAAATGAAAGCTATATAGAGAAGGAAAGTATATATATATATTATATATAATATTGATGTACATGGACAGGAGGTAGCTAATAATAGTTATCTGTTATAATATATTCTCCGGTCTTGTGGACTCTGAAAGGGACGTAAGTATTACTTGAATTAGCAGTGACCCTAGTTGGTATTGGCTACATACAGTGCAGTAAATTGGTTATTGTCTTAGTAAACGCATCTCAGTAGAGTTGGTAGATATGTCTGAATTAGACGGAGATTGTCACTTGCACCTTTTGCTACTTGATAGAACATTATAATCAACTTAATGGTGTTCAAAGTACATGTGAAGCAAGTACGGTGAGTTTTTTAGTGGTGAGATTAGATATTTGAATAAAATGAAGGACGATTGTGAACAACAACTAAGAAAGATTGTTTCTTTTTTTTCTTTTTTGTAAGTTCGTAAGTCTCTTAATTATTATTCTAAATAAATTTCATTTAGGAGAGATGGTAGTTGAAAAAAAGGATATAAATACGAGATAAATGAAGTGATCACATTAGATGTTATTTGTCATATGTTGAAAGATACATGGTTGGAGGACTCGGTGGTTAAATAGCGGTAATGTAAGTGGTTGAAAGTCTGTAGGGAAATTCGCACTCGGCATGTAAATAGAGGACGAAGAAAAACTAGTATGTAAGTTTCAGTAAGGATTAGTCTAGGATAGGTAGAGAAAAATGGTTATATAGAGTTTCGTACAGGATACAAGCGATAGTAGGATAAAGTGCCTTATAACAAGTGCATATGGTGTATAAATGGCCACAGATGTGGGGGTAAGTGATGTTAATTGGATTTGCTTATACCAACTCATGATGCAGGATGAACTATAATTATTACTATCTCGTTATGCCCAGTGAGAGCAGGAGGTCCAGTACG
>JABUQX010039993.1:35000-42977 GCA_015478945.1 Trachelipus rathkii | reverse complement strand
TCGGCTTGAGAAGCTCAACGTGGACTTTATTCAATTGAATAAATAGTCTTTTTAGGTAAAGACTTCCCCTTCATCAAAAGAGGGGCCTTTATCGGAATAAAGAAGTGTTATATATCAGTAATTTATATTACACTACTTTCCTTCTCTAGATACATTAAAATCAAACGAAATATTTTATCTTCTCAAAAAACGATCATAAGTACACGTTTCGGTTAGATAAAAAGGAATAATATAAGTCACTATAGCTATACTCACCATCCAAGTTTATTATTCCAATAACTGAAAGTAAAATTTACATGTTTTCAATCTGTACGTATATAACTTCCGCCACTACTCAGGCACCTATCACCTTTAAATCCTTTCTCGAAGTAGAATTTAGTTTAATTCTGTGACGCGTTTATATTACTACTCACGCTAAACCAGTTGTGGAAGCTTGAACGTAGCGTAAGCAACAAATAAAGTGTATTATGAGTGGTATTACGCCATATTAAAGTATATTACTATACTAATATATTCATATTCATTTGATTTATATTTATACTATTTTATCTATATTATTTCTATATATATATTTAATATTAATATATATATTAATATATTATATAGTTTATAATAATAATAATAATATATATATAATATAGATATATTATAAATATATATTTATATATATCATCAACCTAGGTGAGTGGTGTTGAGGCTAATAGCACCTATACAATACAACCCATAATATCGCGATCATTCATTAGATAGTTACATTTGTGGGCTCATAAATTTAATAGATCGTTAAGGGCCCCTCTGACGCTTTCTCGAACTGAAACATAGAATTCTTGACTTATACTACAAAGTCAAAATAATGAAAGACTAAGTATATCTTTACACTGCTTGACTTTTATCAATATAATATATATAATTATATATATATTTATATTAATTATTATAATGATATAATTATTATATATATATTAATATATATACTAATATATTAATAGATATATATTACTAAGTATATATATATATAATTATCTTTCTTTATCTTCCTTTTAATTTGCTTTCTTTCCACTTTTCTATTGCCCAAGACTTGGGGGTCTTTTCGTGATGTACACATCGAGAGGTAAAATTAGAATAGCAAGGTAATTGAAGAAACATAGAACATATTATACGTATACGTAAAAAGAAGCGCCAGCCATACCCATGCTTTTCTGGTATTAGTCATCCGCTCTGTACATTAAATTAATGATGCGATGACTATTTAGTTATAAAGATAATCTTTACACCTTACTAGATAGAGCATCAATAGGGTACGAGTACGAAACACGTGAACCCTTCATATGGTACTAATCGCAATGTTATAGGGTTTCCTGCCAGTGTGCACATATTACCTATTGCACCCATACATAAATCATATACGACGCTTCTCTCCTAATATGCCTTTATTCTCTGCCTCTTGCAAAAATTTACTCATATGTTCTCTATCTCTTCTTAGACACATTACTTCACGACTTTACAATCCTTAATCTTCTGCTATTTACTTTATGAGGTCTCCTACCGCCTGGATACGGAGTCCCTAAACCCTATACTACATCAATATTTATATCAATATCGTCATTAAACCTAAACCTACTAAATTAATTCATTATATATATATATCAGCTATTCAAAACTTAGTACAGTAAACATTCATGCTCAAATCATTCTTTCTACATGTTATTATTTCTCATTCACATTTACCATACCTTTCTTTCAACTTACTACATATAAAAGACACTCTTCTTAATCGTTCATAGACCGGGAATTTTTTGTTTTTCCATCTTACTCCAGGTATTAAATTTTCTTCAATTACTCAAGCATACACTGGATAGAATTGATCTACATTGGGTTGGAACAAAAATTGCAAAGAACGGTTAGACACCTTTCTCATTTATCTATCCTTGAGGGACTATAATTAGCTCGCAGACAATATGTCTACGTAATACATACAAATAAACTTATGGAGAAGAGCTATCTCTTCTGAAAATTTTAGTTAAGAACTTAAAAGTACAACTCTTTTCGCGGGGCTTATTTCACAGTATGCAAATAAAAAGTATATACTTTATTGTTTACTGAGAATAAATTACTATAATAATAGTGAAATTATTAATACTTTTTATAATCTTGAAATGTAATCTCTAAAGCATTCTATAGTTACAATACAAAATGACCTGAATGTCTGGGTATCAATCCACATATGCTAATCACAAATAAAATGTTATGAATTGTTAAATATAATTAAAACGTTCAATAATCATGCAGTTACCTATTTGTACCTATAACTTAATTAATTACTAATATCTTTAGAATTAACATCAAAGCGGTTTTTTATTACAGCGTAAATTGTTAATTTACGTAATATTATTCCTAGTCAGCGAACCTAATTGTCGCTGAGTAGACTTTTTCATAGGTATTTGCTTTGTTAATTACTGGACGAATTACTGTTTTTTTGAGATCTTCTGAAGAGAGGCATTAAGCAGCGACGATGGATATTGGTATAACAAGAAGGTCTTATATCGAGCCTCAGACCCTGATGTTAGATAAACGAAATAAAGGCATAGGAGTGGAAGAGATTTAGAATGTAGTTGACGGATACGTATAGATGGTGCAAGTAATTATGCAAATACTTAGTAGACAACATACTGTTTTTAAAGTTTAAAAAATATTTATAGGTATTATATGATTGGGAATATGAAAGGGAAACGAATGATGTCCAGTTAAAATAGTAGGAAAAATATGAATGGTGAGTAGAGGATTATAGTATGATGCTTAATAACATCCCTTGGTGGATGTGAATAGGAACTTAAACTCTTGAGTGCGTACCGATAAGGGTATTATTTGCAATGAGTGTGTCATTAGTATTGTTACTATATGTTTTAAATTAGTATAGTAAGTGAAATACTAGATCTGGAATACAAGGTTAATAATAGATCTATTAACATAAAGTGATTCTAGATGTGATAAATCTTTAGGTGGATTGTGTAGGTGCTGAGATTTACATTAATAAATGTAAAGGAAATGAAATTCAATTGGATGTAGTTGTGCGGTTGTTTAGTTTAATAAGATAGGAGGTAATGAGATAGATAATAACGAGGGATAAATGAATGTTGGTCATCAAATATATAGATAAGTATAGGATATTTAGTCTGATATAGTGAGTTAAAGCATATATATATAGTGATGTGGTGTGCTGAGAAAATTTACGAGGTCACATTATAGTTAGAGAAGAAGATAATAAAGTGGATATTGAGTTAATATATATATATGCTATACCTTTATGATAGGAGAGATGCCGAGTTTTATTAGGCAGAGGGAGGTAAAAGTATTAAAGGTGCATATAACACAGTAGAGTGAATGGAGTAGGGTTTTGTGAGTAGGGAGTTATGGTTGTGGGCTTATTGCTACTAGGATTATTAGAAAGAATGAATATACTATTTATATATATAAAACTTAATTGTACAGTATAAGAAATTAATACTATAACAGTGAGGGTTTTCATTCGCAAATATATCTTGATAGAGATTAGAAATAACTCAAGTCGGATGGAATTTATTCTTTGAGCTGATAATACTAAAGATTTCCTTTTAGTTAGTAATAATGAATTAGAGGACGGTATAAGAGGGGCTTCTTTTTTCAGACTTGATCTTGGTTCTTCTAACTACTATATTATACTGTATTTATGTGTTAATGCTAAAATCAGTATACCGCTTACCTTATATACCTACAAAATATGGGGAAGAGTAGGAAGAGCTTTAAATAATAATAATATAATTAATATATATATAATTTATATTTTATATATATATAATTATATTCTTATTATATAATATTTAATATATTATATATATAATTATATATATATATTATATATATATATATATTATATATATTATATATTATATTAATATTAATATTATATATAATATATAATATATCATATATAATTAATTATATATAATTATATATATATATAATTAAATATAATTTATATATATATATATATATTATATAATATATATGACACGGCTATTTTTTAAAACTTTGTTTACATTAATATGTGCATATTTAATAGTATTACTATAGAAAATTTATTACATTCTCTCACTATATTAGAACATTGTAATTATTTACAAATTATTTATTAATTTCATTACATTCAACTAAAATATCACTCATTATATAATATAATTATTTTAATTTATAAACGGCAGTTATTTCTTGGAGAATTATCTCACGTACGAGATAAAATAATTTCTGAATCTTTTAATCCTCAGATTACATCACTACAACAATCAGAAGTGATAAGATAGTTAATAATATAGTTAATTTAGTCGTAAAGTCAGTAGAACAGCTAATTACTTAAGCATATTTGGCTTCCTTTTCAATAAGAAATCAGCTTCATATTTGGTGGTTACTTAATGCTAAATATATAAATTATATATAAAATAATTCAATGTAATACATTTTAGTATATCACAAGTAATAACGATGCGTAAAGTAATTTGATAGAAATAATTTGAGGTTAGCTATTGAATAGAAATTACTTCATGTATTGATTGACCGTACCTTTGCTGCTTACTAAAAGGGGCCGAAGTGAAGTTCTCACAAGATAATACAGCTAGTTTCATTTTCTATGTATAATAATTTAAAAATAATTCAAATAATGGGAATAATAATAATCAATAAAATTAAAAATTTATTAAACTTTGATCACATATATAAGTAATTAGTAATATCTATTGCAGAAAAGATGTAGCACTAGAACACTCTTATTTATTTACTAAATCGGAATCGGAAAGCTTGTTACTTATTAAACAAAGTAGAAACAAGGAAAGTATCAAACCAATTTATATAAAAACTTATTCTTTATAATATAAAAAAGACATTAATTAGTCTAGTACTATATAAATATTTACTTTCATTACCTTATATATTATATAAGTATATAGTATAGTACAATAAATCTATATCCAAATTAGTAGTATTAATCAGTCATAGTTCATTAATTAAATTTCATTATACTTTATAAATTTCATTATTAAACTAAATAAATATATTTATATTGTGTTATTAGATTAACATTAGGGAACATATTATTATATTAACATTTGTATATGGAATTTATATTTTGAATACATAAAGAAAATCAATTATAATTAATATAATTGTGTAACAATCTTTACGGATTTATATATACAAAATAACTCACATTTGTAACATAAAATAATAAAATAAAAAAAAGACATATTTTTATTTGATTTTGATGACATACACTATCATTCAGGGTATTGATCAATAATTATATATAGAGTTTTGCTACTATTATATTGTATGTGCTCTTATTAAAGATTTTGAATAATTGATGTGACAAAATAATATTTAGTTATATTATGTTACTGTGATGTATATTACAGTAAAATGTACTGTTATATTTTAATACTTACCATATGGAATAGTTTATAATTTATATATATCAAAATATGAAGGATATACTCAATTAGTAGCTCAGAATATACAAGATCTAATAACATATGTATACTATATATTGAGGTTGTAATATAAAAAACATAAAAGAAACTATGTATATAAAAAATACATTAAATATCTTTTTATATTATTATTATTTATAATGGTTAGCTATAATTATACTATATAAATAGTGAGTTATTATAGTATATAGTCAAACTATGATGAGCAAATAGGAAAAATGTTAATAGTATACTAATATATATAATATTATAATATAATATATATTATATATATATAACCTATATCAAATATTTATTATATAAAATAATAGACAATATTGTAAATGTAATTAAGAGAATAAATAGCTCAACTAAAATTAATAAAACATGTAAGAATATAGCCATATACTTTACAAAATCTGATGTTATTTAGTATTAGGAATATATACTTATATGAGTTGAGTACATAAAAATATTTTAATAAGACTTTAGAATATAGTATTATTATTATTTAAATGATAAACTTAAGATGGCGAATTTTGATAAACATTCACGCTTAGAAGTGTGGTATATCAGTATATGTATAATAAATAATGTAATATATTATAAGATATATTTACTTTATATTATTAGCTTTATTATATATATATTATTATTATTATATATATAATTATAATATATAATATATATATAGGCTCTAGACACTATCTTATACCTTAGTACAATATAATCTAATACATCATAATACCTATACATTATATTTCACATTAAAGTCTTTTTGTATACTCAATTCATATAGCCTTCTATAATATTTATTATATTCACACATTCGTCCTGTGGTTATTACATCTCTTATAGTATATGTTACTACTAATTATTATTATTTATATGAGAAGCCCGTACTAAGTTGAATCTTATTTCCTTTAGCTCCTGTATATAGGGTCTGTATAATTTGAAGTTCTAATCATATATTATATTATTGATATATAGTATATATACTATATCTTAATCACTCCTCATATCATTTTCTTCATATAAATATATATATAATTGCGCTTTTAGATATAGATATGCATTAGTATGAGCGCACACGGTACTTATATTATTAGCCTATATATACTAACTATATAATACTTGTTACGGATATATATATATAATGTCCTGTTAGCGATCGGTAAAAATAGTAGTGTCAAAAAACGGTAAATGAAAAATAGTAGTGTCAAAAAACGGTAAATGACAGACCGGACAAATCGGCCAACTTTTCCGGTAAGAAAAAATATATAGGAGGGTTTATGGTTTCTATATTATATGCTATGATATTATATATAAATATATTATAGGAATATAATATAATATAAATATATATATATATATATAATATATATATATATATATATATATATATATATAATATATTATATATATATATATATATATTAATATATAATATAGAGCTGTTGTTTTTAAGAAGATTGATGAGATAAAAAAAAAGATGTCAAAGAAATTCTTAATTTACGCAGGAGTGGTAGAGTGTACTAATATTTCCACAGAGTGATAAGAAAAGAAAAATCGATTTACAAGTAGGTTTTTTATAACTGTTTTAGTGGGAGAATCAGGAGATTACTCTAGTACTTCGGCCTCTCTCATATTTATCCGAACAATTACAGCTAAATAAACAATCCAGAGTGCTAAGGAGAGTTTCCCATTAGCGCGATTAAAAATATGCAATGTCTATTACATGAGAAACTTCGAAACATGTGGACTAAACATAGATCTAATGTAGAAAAATATTTAGTTGAAGCAGAATTAACCTTCTTATATTAGTGATAACGGTCTTAACCCTTCAGCAGTCTCCAAAGAGTCTTATGGGACGCTAAATAAAAATACTGTGAGATCTGTTCAATTGTGGGAGCAATAACAGAAATACAGGATTACTGTAACAGCAGGATAGTATATTTAAGGCAAAACATTGAAGGTAGAGAGAAGAGAAATATTTGAAGCTTGTTACACAAGTTTTAATGCTTGAATCGGAAGATACTCCACACTTAAATCATAAATTGCTCCATAGATTTTAGTACTAAACATGGAAGTGGTTAAAAACTAAATTCTTGCATCTTGGACAATAAAAAATGAAAAGAGATTAGGATGATGGTTAGATAGATGATAAACGATACAATCAAAACTGGCGAGGAAGTTCCATGATAATCGACAAAATATAAAAATATTTCAAACTCTTTCAAAGATCTCTTCTGGCGCCCAAGCATGCCAACCATTCAAAGAACCACACGCACACACAACTACCACATATATATATATAATATTATAATATAATATATAAACTATATATAGTATATATATATATATAATATATATATATGATATATATATAATTATATATATATATATAATATATATCTTATAATATATATATATTATATATGTATATATATTATGATATATGTATATAGTATATATATATATA
>JABUQX010039993.1:25000-30000 GCA_015478945.1 Trachelipus rathkii | reverse complement strand
CTTAATTTCTACCTTCCAAAACATCTACCCTAAAATCATTCTTTTAATAAATGAGTGGAATCTTCCAAAAATAAAAAATGACTAATACCTTTCACAAATATAACTTTAGAAATATCTACCCGACCTATCTGGGGAAATTAAACTTGTTTGAATTAAACAATCAAATCCTTCTATGTAAACGGAAATTTTCGTGACTTAGCCGTAATTTTCCTCGTCACAATACTAAAACCTTTGCAATATTTTACTTCCTTAAATTTTGATCACGAAAACTTCAATTTTAACTCTTTCAGAAAAACAATCTATTTATTTTAAAAATGTTGACTAATGCTCCGAATTTAGTTGGTTCGTCCTACAATATATATATATATCCAGATTGGAAACCATCTTAAAAAGAAAAAAAAAAAATTAGCTCCACCACTCAAAAAGGAAAACAACCTTACCTAATTTCCGATGGAGGCTCGTCTTTCCTCCGCCCTTCTCTCATACTCCAATACTCTCCTTTGGATTCGGTATATCTGGAGCTGGACCTCTAGATCTTGTCATTGGTACTGTACCCAAGTTCTACTGCCTTAGTGGACACTCCTGTTTTCCCGATTGGTCCTCTATAAAATCAGCGTTCAGGGTCTCACCACTCCCATAGCTCCTCCCTGAATTGACCTGGGGGTAGAAAGGAACAATATTAAGATATTTATGTAATACTTTTGACTAATCTTTACATACCTCAAACGGTTCCGGTGTTTTCCTCCTTGAACCATGTCATCCCTCGTCGCTATCAATTCGCGTATGCCCTACACAGTGTGTACGTGTCAACCGGAATCTTAATGACTCAATCGAACCTTTGCAAATAATTTGCCTCATTCTGATTTAAACCTCTGACTGCGCTGAGTCCAACCAATCCATTAAGTTCATTTGTATCAATAGGCGATGATGTCAGCTCTATCTCGTTGGGCATTTTATCTATTGTACGGCTTCAAGTTTGGTGTGGCTTATAGCTGACCTTGTATTAGGTTCTCTATAGCCATCTCTACTAATCCCAATATCCTTGTTCTTTTTGAAGCCTCCCATTTTCTTGTTTCCTCTTCGGATTAATTCTTTTGATCCTGAGTCCAATTTTGATAAACACATAATACACTCCTATCGTTGGGTTGGTTATGTCAAGCCTTTATTCTTCATTCCGGGTATCCTTTTTGGGGTACTCGATTGCGGTAATGTTCAGCTGTTCACTTACAAATTCTTGGCTTCTGGTCACCACCACAACAACCCTTGATTGACGGCGGCTCCTGAAAAAACCATTAAATGGCTTTCTGTGATCGCTCGAACTTGTTCCTGGCAGTATGGACCGGAGCAATCCGTTTCCCGAAACTCGTTGTGTATTCCTCCTTCCTTTTCATTCCTCTTATCTCTCCTCGTTACAGGGACAAGTGGTGTCTCTCCAGTGACCTGTTTCCTCACACAAGAAACATCTCCTTTCAAAGGGTCTTCCTTCCTCCTGCTCTTGTCTACTTGTGTTCTGTCTCTCCTGCTGTCTGTAGTTGTTTCGAGGACCACACTCCCTTGTCTGATGCTCATCACTACCGCATCTTAAGCACCATCCTCTAAACCTCCAACAATCTCGTTTCATGTGTCCTATTTTGTTACAACAATAACACTTTGGCCTCTCATTTTCATATGTTCCTCTATTTGTTCTTCTTGTACCTAAATCTCGCTGGTACACCACTGGTTTACCGTATCGCACCTTATCTGCATACGTTTTCCTTTCATCCCCTCATTTTGTAGGGTTGCCCATATTGGGATTGCCTCGTCCCTCGACTCCTCCTCATGGTCATTCAGCTTATCCTCATCTTGGCCCAGTTCAATATGTCCTTCGCGGACCTTAAGCACTTTCTTTTTTCACCTCCCCATTGCTTATTTTGATCTCCTAGCTAGTCCTTTGGCAGCAAGTCAAATTGTTTTTTTTAAACACTTGCTGTCCTAATGACTCATCTCTTCTTGGTAGCTGCTTCATATCGTGTTCTGCACCCTGAGGCAAATTCGCTAACTTTTCGTGTTTTACTCATCTCCATTCTTCCCAGAACCCATTCCTGCAAAATCTATTTGTTCGCTCTCTTTTTCTTCCTTACACCAACTTTTACTGGCTAATAATGGTGCATAGTATTTATTTTAAGCCCTATAAATAACTATAGTATAAGTTCCTCAAAACTGGCCCTGCCCAAAAATTTTAGCTCTACTACCACGGTTCCTTAATCCTTTCCTAATTGTTCCTTTGCATACCTTTCGAAACTTCTAGAAGCATCCAATATTCTTACTTTTTTCTTTACCAATACTTAGGGGTTTACCGCCTGTTACATTAGCCCAAACTTAAATATTCAATAACTTCTATCATTCGCCTGCTAAATATAATAAAATCCTGCTGACTGCTTTCTGATGTTCCACTCCTGATTCCTCAGTTCTACAAGTTTTTTCAACCACTTTTTTCCTCCCTTGTCTGGCTCACTTTCGGCTTCTGATTCTTGTTCTTCTGTTGAACTATTTTCCACTGTGTGCTTTGCTCTGTCCCTCTTTTCTGTTCTCCTCTCTTAGTTTCTTTACCTTTAGTTTTGTCAGAGTCGGTTTCGTCCTCAAATGGGTCACTCATTTCCCTATCATAGCCACTCTCCTCATCAGTATAATACTTTGCCTTCTTTTTCAGCATTCCCTTCTTCCGAATACTCTGTTCTTGTTGTAATTTCCATTTTTGATAAGCCTGTTCTTCTATTCTAACCCGATTTTTCTGTTCTGCTATGGCAGCCTCTCTACGACTATCTACAACAGCAACTTCTACTACGTCTTTCTTTGGTTCTCCTTCACCTCCTCGTCTGGTTCTTAAAACTTGAACCACTTCTTCCAGTACTGACAACATTTTGTCCACATCTAAATTTTCCTCCTTCACTATGGCATTTTGGAATTTTTCTAAAAACCCTACTGCACTTTGATCTTCCTTGGGATCTTCAATCCCTTCGGGAAGTTGACTTACCAGTCTTATCCATTTCCTTCCCACTCATAGAAAAAACAAAGACGAAAATATAACCCGAACCACAAAAAATATGCCTATATATATAATATATAGTATATAAGATATATATAATTAATATATATATATATATATATATATAATATATATATATATAATATTATAGTATATAATATAATATATAATATCAAAAAGGGAGAAAAAAGTTTAAATCATCTATTTTTTTTCCTTCTAAAAAAAAAAAATCTAAACCAATCAATATTGACAATTCCATGAGGGACGCAAAATAATTTTATATCATCCTTCTTCCAAAACAAAGAAAACAGGAAAGAATTAGCTTCTTTTCTCTCCTTTATTTTTTCCTTAAAAAAAAATTCCTCTTCTTCTGCTTCGTACTTATTCTAAATATGGGAAACAAGAACAACGAAGGGAAAGAAATATGGCAGGCATCGAACTATTCGCCCAAAAATGAAATTCAAGTGTGGCAACAAAGAAAATTAAAGTTATATATAGAAAAATAAATAATCTCTTTGTTACCACGACTTACACCTCTCTTATTTTTTTTTTATAATCCTTTTAAGTATGTTTTACATTTTTTTTCTTCCTCCTTTATTAATTTATATCCGGCTATTATCTCTTTTTTTTTTTTTTTTTTTCCTTCTCTTTTTTTTTTTATAGTCCTCTCCAAAGTCTAACGAGCCACCATTTGTTAACGTCTTGTTCTTAGTTAATTGATTTTTTGTTTGTTTTACTTCGAGCCTTTACGCGAGGTCCCAGGATTCTCTTTGGAGAAAGCTTATTCCTGACAACACAAAATGAGAAAGAAAAGGATTCAAGTAACACAAAAGAGATGTAATTTTTGATATAATAAATAAATACTCAAATATGGTTTATGTCAATCCTATTGTACCTATTACCAAATATAGTATATTAATCCTATTATACCCTATTACCAAATATATACATATAACCTATTATACCCTATTACTAGAAATATATGTACCAAAAATATTCTTTATTTATTTACAATATTAAATTTTCCGGAAAATATTCATAATACAATCTATTGTCAAAACTTTATACAATTTACGGAACGATACGCTCCTTAGCAACTTATCCAAATTGGTCCGAAAGTTAGTTTCCTTGATCGGGAAATTCCTTTGACAATCCTACAGTAAGTATTTCTTTTTAAGTTTGTATATACAAACTTGGTGTGGGAGAAGATGTAATGAAAATGATTAAGTAATAAACCAGCTAAAATACAGAGGTAAGAGTTAAGAAACTAGTTTAAGGGAGACTAGATTGCCCAGACATCTCAACCGAAGAACAATGTGAAAAATGGATAAAGAAGCACAGCTGGAAGGAGGTTTAAAGAAGGTAGATGAAAACAGAAACAGAAAACCCCGAATTAAAACGGGGGATCAGTCGATGCCGGAATTAATGATATGGCCAAGTAACTCAGTAAACTCGAGAAGTTCGCCTGGATTGTGTGCCCTGTTCCTAAACTAAGCCCGAATGGAAAAAGTTCCCAGACTTATGAAGAAAAATACAATCTTGAACGCTTATTGGAAGTAACTGCATAATTCGTTAAATTTGTAAGTGTTGACTCGAGACGAGTCGTAAAGTGCCCGCTTAACTTAATTTGTAAGTATATGCTCCATACTGGAGGTTTTATAAACTTTGCTTAACTCTATTTATTGACAAAGGCAATAATATGTGATTTATTTGCCTCCGTGTTATGATTTGCTATTTTGTAAATGTGACGTTTTTAAACATTTCATATTTTGTTCTATTGAAATTTAAATTTTATTAAAAGTGAGAAAAGATAAAAATAAAGGTTACGAACAAAGGTAAAATGAAAGGTAGAGATTTAAATTGTTAAGTTTGTTTATGTTGTTAAATATATTTTATGAAAAAGTTTTATTTGTTAAAATCCTTCTTTCCATATATTGCAAATGTTTTATAAGCAGGTTGAAGCTTAAATTGCAGG
>JABUQX010039993.1:0-15000 GCA_015478945.1 Trachelipus rathkii | reverse complement strand
TTTTAGAGCTCACCAATGGCTAGATCTTGTTTTAAATTTAATGCAAATTGGACGAAAATTGCAAAATCAGCAATTTGTAATAATTTCTTTTCCTCAAAATAGTTTGCTGATTTTCTTTCCCCGTGGTTTCTCATATATATATATATATATATATATATATATATATATATATATATATAAATATATATATATATATATATATATATATATATATAGTAATATATATATATAAATATATATATATATATATATATATAATATATATATAAATATATATATATATATATATATATATATATATATATATATATATATATATACTATATATATATATATATATAAATTTTTATAATAATTATATAATATATATATATATATATTATATATATATAATATAATATATAATATATATATATTTATATATATATTATATATATATATATATATATATATATATATATTGCCACTTTTTATTTTATAATACCGGTGGTCTCCCATCATTCTACATCTCAGCTTTATGAAGGAAATTCAAAAGAATACAGTTCCCTCCTTGCTATCGCTAATCCACTTTTACCCTTTGCAACGTTACAACCTCGCAACCTGACAACCTGGCAATCTCCAATATAATTATGAAATTTCAATTAAAAATTATTTATAGAGAGTTCTTTCCCGCCTCTTTAAACCTACCACACAATCCTTTCCATACTATAGATGTCCTTTACTTCCCTTCGTGTATGAAATACAAAGTAAAAATTACTTTTATTTGTGTATGACAACGATTTATCATTTATCTATTTATAGAGAGTTCTTTCCCGCCTCTCTAAACCTATCAAATTAACTGTTTATTTGCGTTTCTTTCATTAGTAAAGTAAATTGAAATGCCATTATAATCATATTAATTTTCTTAATGGCGTTGTACTTAACAACCTATTGGATCCTTTTTTCAAATGAATAGAATCGTGTGGAGCGTGTTTACTTTTTTTTCCTTTTCCGTCGCTTTCATAGTCACCGATTCAGATTGACTGCATTCTTAATTCACTTAATAATTTATAATATCAATATTATTATTCACCTCAATATTTAAAATATAAGCATCCCAACTTTACTTAATAACTATCATTAATTGAGCAGTCACAATTTTGATACGACACCAGAACATTGTACAGTATTGTACAGTATTACACAGTATTGTACAGTATTGTAAAGTATTGTACAGTATTTTATAGTATTGTACGGTATTATACAGTATTGTACAGTATCTCATTATGCTGTACCAACGTAATTTGTTTTATTAGCTGGTGGTTGTAAGGGCAATTGGAACAGACTATGGTTGCCTAAGTGATGCATTTTTTCAGCCGCACTAGCTGGTCATGCCGCACCCACCAAACGCACCGACCGCACCACACAAGATCAGATCACACCAAGGTACAAAAATTGTGTACCTACCACACTGCACCCTTCTAGAGATATGAAATTAGGTGCCGTACAACACCATACTACGTCGGAGCAACGGTCAACCTTAATAAAGATCGAGTCAGAGATCTTAGCTGAAATTTATTAAATAAACTGCCACATTAAACGGTCTCTTCCTCATCTCTTTCAACCACATTGTTTTATCATCATCGCTCAAGTTACCAACGTCATGATAAATATATTTATCTAATAAATAAACCTAAATTAATTGCTGCATATATATATATATATATATATATATATATGTACAGTACAAACTTTTAAAACTGTATAGTGTATACTATGTAGTTATTGGCCTATCAGTTAGTAATATAAAACTTATAGAAAAATATTTGAGATGAAGCCACAGAGGCCTTTTCTTATCCACAATATCAAACACAACCACAACACATATAAAAAAAAAAAAAAGCTAAAAAAAAAAAACAAAAAAAAAAAATATGGGGAAAGATGTTTTTTAACATTTTCTTTTACATAGCTTTTATTTTAATATGGATGTAGTGGAACCAAATCGATAGGAGTTAATAAATTGATTGACAGGACATCTGGATTAGGTGATGGTGGCAAGCCCAACCTTCATTTTTCAACAAGTTCTTGACTCTTCGTTAAAAGACGAGACGAACAAGAGGTCCATGATTACCAAATTAGTTAAATAAAATCCGTAGCTAGTATAACTTTATATACACATGACGAAATAAAGGGTCTCATACATAGATTAAAAACAAACCTAGATGAAATTTAAGAAAGGAAATGAAATAATAAATAAATATGCTGACTGCGATGAAGTTTCACATTTGAAAGGGCAGATAAAATTGCGTAAAAAATGAATTTTATGCCTCAGCATTTACTCTCTCATAACGTGAGCTTGAAACACTCACACACAAAGCCTCCATGATGTGGATGGTTACATAATATTTCTCAATAATGCTCATAATGAAACTGTTTTCCTCTGGTTTAAAAAGACGCGAACTTCAGCTTGTCCGAATTTGATGGAAAACCTTGTGAAGACTTTGATAGGTTTATGAGAAAACTTTGAAGAAATATGGAAAAGTGCTACAATAAATTTGCATAAACATTTATTTGTTCTATGAAACAACTCAAAGGTCCAGCAAAAAATTTTAAATACAAAAAACGCCCTTTAGCCGATATGGATTATGATATGGCAAAAAAATTTACTTTAAATTGTGCTCTCAGTAATAAAATTGTACAAACATAGTTACTAATTGAAAACTTTCTAAAATTAAAATTAACAATTGAATTAATTTAATTAAGGATCAGTGATGCCAAATTGATAGAAAGTCAAGTAGATAGCTTTAAAAAGTAAATGTAAGTTTGATTTGCCAACTATTATTTTGTGAGATAGTTTGCCTGCAATATATCAAACCAATATATAAACCAATTACAAATTCAATACATATCCATTTAGATGAAATTTTACAATAAATGCATAAAATATGAAGTTATAGAATAGAATTGGAAGAGGGAAGTTAGAATGACAAAAACAATTCAAAGACATATTACACTACTATAGACTACATCACAATTTTGAAAAAAAAACAGGTAGCGTTTAGCTTTGAACTAACCTTGATGTGGAATCAAAAACAAAAACAAAACGACTTGAAACAACAAAAAGGGGGCTTTGATTCCATTGTCAGACATGTGCAAACATCAGATTGTATTGACCATAAATTGTATAGTTGCCCCAACTTTCACAAACACCTGAAGCAAATTGCAAAATTAAAAGAATTTCCATGTTAAAAATTTGCAACATTTGGTTCATAAAATTTGGAACTGTGTAAGTTCAATTAGTAATAAATGTAAGAAATTGTAAATAGGACTTTATATTTTTATGTATTAGAAACCAAAGTGGACCTAATCCAACTCAAAAAACAAAAAACAATAAAATATGACAAATAAATGCAACAAGCAGACAGAAGCATAACCAATCTTGTTGAACTAAAAATGTTGTACACTGTAGATAAAACCCATCCTATGCAAGTAGGCAAATTGTTTGTATTAAGTTTCCTTAAATGTACCCCAGCACTTCAAAAACATAACACTTCCTACCTTCACCACCACTTGTGATAAATAAACAAAACAAGCCAAGACTTGCGGGTTGTTGATATGCTCTGGGTCTAGAAATAAATTTTATATCTCAGAACAGTAGGCAGACAAACATTAAATATAAAGCTTGTACAGGTCTGAAATAATGCTTAAATGTAAAACGGTTTCAATGAAAGCAAATATTACAAAACTTCTATTATATAAGTTGATATAAAAATAATAATAAAAACATAACAGGATTGTTGCAGCCGTTGTAGTCCCTTCAGATACAACCAGAGTGAACTAGTACTTCCCCTCAAATTGTAAAAGGCCATTTGATGGACATAGAAATATAAATAAAAACATGAAAACCTCAACAAAAAATAAAAATAACCAGGGAAATCCATATACCTATTAGGTTGAATGGACTGGCCAGATAATACCAATAAACTGCATGTTCACTTGGGTTTAAACAAAACACAGTTCATTGTGATATTACACTTCTTTAGTTAATCTTATTAGCTGGGGACTGAATAAATTAATAAAAAATTTGTCATATTTGACAGTATATAAGAATTTACTTGGTGTAACCTCCTTGCTGCCCCCGCAAAAAATGATCAGAAAAGTAGGAGAACAAGAGTTGAGATGACCGTAGATGGACGTTAACTCTATCACAGTCTTCGTAGCTCAAATTAATAACTACTAGCTTAGAATTTGGATAGAAGATCTAGTAAATAAAATTAATGGATTTAATTAAATTATGTATCAGTTATTGAATGTCCTAAAAAATATCTCAGGAGCTAGTATGGACTTATTAAATACTTTGAGATATACAAAGTAAACAGTAGATATGGAATACAGGTCGCCTTGATATAATGCCTTGTTTATGAGAATAATAAAATTAATAAATTTTTTGCCAATAATTTTATTGGCTAATGTTTCTGTATGAATTCATAATTAAAAAAGTATAAAAAAAAGAGCCTCTAAACTTAGAGCATATAATAATGTTCACATATTTGACCAACTTAACCAAGTTATCATTCAACCTGTTGAATAAATACAGTAAAAATGAATAATAATGTTTTCATTCTTTAAAATCAGAAACAGAGACTGTAAGAACAAACACATTTATTACAAATGCAGAATTGAATACTTTGTGAAGCTGTGCGAGAGAATCCTAAAAATACTTTATATATTCACAATAATACGGTTTAACATACCTAGGACCTAATGTTAGTGATAACTTAGACATACAATTTAACAGAAAAAAGGTTCAATCAGTATCTGCTTGGTATTCGATTTGGAGAGGGCCTTTCACCATATAAATATCTATACAGCAACCTCTATATTGACTCGAGCGTATTTGAAGTCCAAAACTATAAAAGAAAAATGATTTACTAGTATGTTTCTTCATAAATTTTATGCGAACTTCCGTTTGTGTATTTAGATGTAGCCCTTCCATATCTATGTAGCACTTTACATAATATTTATATTGCAGATGTTTCATAACTTAGTGATGAGTTTGAAGTATGAACTAGAAGATGTTGATATAACTTGTCTTATATGGGATAACTTAGGGATATCTTCATCTTCTGAAAGTGAAATTATTCTTGCTTATCATAGGTCTCATGTATATTTAACACTTATGGGTTTAATTTGCAACAAATTTCATAGTAATTCACCAGAGTTAAAAAATTGAAATATATAGGTGAGTTAGACATGAACTACTAATTTGTAGATGCAGCCTAGTAAATAATCACGTTAAAGACTATTCGGAAGATGTCGGCATACTCAGAAGTGATACCTTCTTGCTATAATAAAAATAATGAACATGGATCCTAAAGCAAACACTTTTAGATCTATTTTATCTACTACTATAAATGGTCTATTTGATCCACTAAATATGGGGCTTCCTCCGAGAAAGAATAGAGCTTAACATTATTTTTACATCAAACGCAAGAAAAATAACAAAGAGCTTACACATGGGACAACCAAACTAAAATAGTAATTTTACTAAAGTAATATAAAAATATTTGCTCCAATATAATGATGAATTACAGCAGATTTAAAAAGATTTTGTATTGGGGAGTATGCTTCTTCATACTAATATTATAGCATTTACGATGCTAGTACAAGCCATTTGTATGGTAGTGTCTTATACTTACAAAATACAGATATTAGTGAGCTGCATTTTCTGACACTGCAAAAAAATAAATTAATTTTCAACAAAAATACTAATAGATTCTATTCCACGTTTTGGACGCTATTTGCCCTCATCATTTGGAGTACAATGCTCTAATAGCACATTGTTTGGCCAATTTAACTAATACTTTCACCACCTTTAAAAATAAATAAATTTTACATGTTTTCATCCTTGGTTAAATGGTAACTCATTGAATTGGATTTATAAATAAAATTGAAAAATTAGACAAAATTGAAGAAAAGGAACCATTTGATAAATATCCAGCTCGACATTTTATTGAAACTGCATGTGAAAACCACCCGATAACTTTTCATCATTTGTGAAGGATCTCAGAATCCTAGTGATTATGTAACTCGCTGTGTTTCCATTATAAGTCTTTATTAAAAACATTCACTTTATTTAAATGGACCTATATTAAACAACAATAATGAAAGGTAAAAAGTCACTGTTCCAAATCCTTATATAATAATAATACCAGATTTTAATATTTATAATATTCAAACTTTTTCTTTTGTACCTTATTTAAATTAGATAGGTTTTCTTCTTTGAATAAAGCTATTTAAGGTTTCACACTTAGTAAGAAAATTTATTTTCATAATTTAAAACTTAAATACATGAGGAAATAAACAAGCGCATTTCGTGTTGTGACCCTAATGCAATATGCTTATATGAAGAAAGTTGTAATGTCACTTTTAAGCAATATCAACAAGAAAATTTTTCAGAAAACATACGTATTAATAAAACCCAACAAAAATATATAAAAGAAACAAATTTAATAATAAAACTTAATCTCTTTCTTGATAAAAACAATATTATTAGGAGTAAAGAGTAAATTTGCAAAATTAGATGCTGATTTCTTTTCCAACAAATTTTGCTGCATAAAAAACTGCATTGCAACCTTTACTAATAATTAAAGAAATTACATAGTAAAAATGAAAAATGCAGGTGTATATAAACTTCTAGCTATAAACATCAACCATTTTTATATTACAACAGCATATTCCAGTAATTTAAGAAAAAATTAATGACTGCATCCAAATGTTAACCATTAGATGTAATGGCAAGAACCACTAATGAAATTAATCAAGAAGCCATTAAAAAAGATTATTGTTAATAAATCCATTCTCAATTTCCATTTTAGAGACAATATTTCTTGACCAACTTAGGACGCTCCCTTTAATATAAAAAGTAAAATAATGTAGTAGAGAAGGATTTACCATATGATAATTTTAAACTTCTGCACCATACACTAGCTGTAGAACCTTCATCCGCTTCTATGTAAAAATGTAGATAACAAGATGTCGCTTTATTTTCTGCTTTTCAATTCATGTGTTTGATTGGATTCCACAAACTTAGTAGTTAGTGAAGGGAAGTAGTATCATAAGCCTCTGTGCAACCTATTGATGGAAACTTGTGCATTGGATGATGTATGATGTTAATAAATTATTTATATCTCCACTAAGATTAATAAAAGATTTTGGAGTTATTTACTCATACCTTCGGTAACAGCTAGTGTCGTAGAGAGGATTCTTAGTTGCACATCTATAAGAAATCATAGACAGAGTGAGAAAAAATGTATACACCTCAATGAGTAGCAGTATAATAGGAAAAAGATTTATATTTTAAGGAGCACAGCAGGATGTAGCTTATATGGCGTTATATGTTAAGTTAGTGGGAAGCCAAATCCAATGAGCACCAGTTATATAATTAACAAAGGGCCCGGTAGCATTATAAGCCCAATAATTTAAGAAAAACCCTGAGGATGTGGATGCAAATTATACAATTTGCAATAACTCACACGTGCTGAAAAGAGAATATTGCTGAAGGGATACGAGGTTCTCCAGCTCTGGTTGTTTCTTCTCATTTATTTTCATGATGGTTTATAGAGTATTCTCACGCATGGGATCCTTGGATTGGCTCCTTTGTGACCTGATCAGGATCATGTTTATTTGACTTTTTCAAAATACAGAAAAGGGGTGAAATTCTAATTTGAATGATTTGTACTATGATGAATTTTAGCAAACTTACAATATCTTGCCACTAATCTGTTGCGAAGATTGACGCATTAGATAAATATCAAAAAAAATCTTTACACACACACATACACTGGAGTTGGGAGATGTTGTTGCCATTAAGGAAAAATTCTGTAAACCATACTTTTACAGCATTGGTACAGTACAAGAAGAATAAAAAATAACCATTTAGGAGAAACTTGGTTTCTGTTCAACAAATTTATGAGTATATGAAAACTAGACCAGGACACACACTCACGCACATATCGCGACCATTAATCTTAGTGTGAATAAAATAATATGACTCACCGGAAAATTTCCAAATGAAACCAATCTGGCCCAGCACTACATCGTTCTCTACCTTCTAATCGTTATCGAACTCTAATGATGCTGACGAGCAAGGGTAAAAGGAAAGCTGGCGTATTTCACATATGATAATAGATTCACATAGAAAACGGATGCGCTCATGTAGACAAGTGGGCAACTTTTAATCCTTTTCTCAATCCGTACATATAAGAGCTCACGCACTCGTCTCTAGTCCTCAATATATCATAGTCCTTGTAATTTCGTTCTCAGATCACTACGCATATCATTTTTCTTTTCGTATATATTTGAGAATCAAAACAATACTACATCGTGTTAGATATAATCTTTTGGGTTCCAAATTTCTTGTTTTCATTACTCTCATGCAACACTTAAATCTCTTAATACCGACATTTTAAAAGGGTGAAACAAATTCTACAAATGTCGTCTTCTGCGTGTTTTCGTTGTGTTTTTTCCCACTCCGCCGTTTAATTTTCTCATCTCTCACTATTCCCCTCCCCAACCTATTCTTTCTCCCAGTGATAGTCCTACACCAACAAATTGCACATTAGCCTATCCTTTATTTCTATAATGCTATAGTCACCAGTGATTCACTCATTTTTCAGATTACATGTCACTCTCCATCTCAGTACCTGTTTGTCCCTTTCCTCTTCTTTAGTATTGTAACTTATCTATTATATATATTGTTCTTTATTCTTATGTTATATCTTCTGCTCTCCTACCTTCATTCACATACTGCTTCATTTCTAATCTCTATCTCATTGCCCCACCTGGCACATGTTCCGCAAGTATCCGACGCTTCTGACACGTTTCTCATACTTAAGTACACTCGACATACCTTTCACTTTTAAAATAACCATATAACAAAATACTGATATGTCGCGGATGATACACTATCCTATATGCTCTCTGATGATACTTCTCACTCAATTTTTCGTCTCCTCATTATATAAAATAACTCATCTTTACCTCTCAAATAATTACATAAGCTCCTTTCTTAATGATACTACTTGTACATATAACATTTTTTCAGTTATCACACTCTCTTAAACACTCTTATTCTACCTGGGAGTACTCATACTCTACAAATGTACTTAGGCTGTCATAGCTCCCTGGGCACTCCCGACTTTTCATGATATACACCTATGATAGAATAGTCTTACACAAAGCGTGACGGAGATATCGCATACATTGTTCCCATACTGAATCAATAGCCGCTAACTTCGTACAAAAATCGCCATAGAATGCCGTTACGCGCCCAAGAGAGTGAATTGCTCAATAGAGACAATCTTTTAGTCCGTTTGTTATTCTGCCATGCGTAAGTCTCGCATCGGTACGCTCACACTCCTATATATATAGTACATAATATACCTCAGTTATTTGGATGCTTTACTCTCTCTCCCTACTCTTTCTTCTTGTCTCTTCACATCAATCAATCTATCGCATATATAGGAAAATTCTCATTTTCTTATTCTCGCAGTACTACACTCAAAACAACTAAATGGGCCTATTCTCATTCTGTTGGCTACCTCCTCCCACTCTATATATAACACATTCAACTAGCATTCAAATCTCCCAAATATAGCTAATATATATAAATATCAACTCTTGTATACTCATCTATTATATTTCTATATCGCATAGTTTAACTAGAAATATATTCTACATCACACAAATAATCTATTCTATCTCATCACTTCTGGTTCTCTACTCGGCTCTCAAACAGATCTCATGCCTGCTGTGCGTTTATTGAACATACATACGATTGCATCAAAAACACTCACACGCAATAGTTCAAGGCCGCCCCCAGCCGAATTCACATTTACCCACATAACCTAATGAAGACTAAGCGGGAGACTGACTCACAGATCTTGACTCACGTCGCCTTGTGTGAACAAATGCTAGGTTTTTGTCGATACATTCAACTTTCCTCCACGCTTCTCTTCTTCTACGGCCCCTCATTTACCATATACCATGACGATTGTGTAATTCCTCAGGTTTCCTACTTGCGCAACTCCAACACGCTCGCAGATACATTGTTTTATACAGCACTATGGTTTGGTTTTGATATCGCTTATATTTGCCGAATCCAACTGACTATACTCCATATTCTTGGTCTAACTTCAGCTTATGGTTTCATTACGTATAAATGATATCTAGAGCGCTACATGATCATAAAGGGCCGCATACTTTTTCCCTCATCATTATTAAAAATATTTAACATTTGCTTCCTCTACTAATACCCTCTCATTTTACACTCATAGAGTCTCGATCATGAGCATTTATGACCCATCAAATTTGAATTTCTCATTTCTTCTCAATAATAACAATTTTCAATAACATCAATACCACTACAACCTAATACCACTCGCCTCCGATCTCTCTAATTCATAATAATAATCATGTCATAATAATTAATATAATGATAATATTCTTCCAGTGAATTGCATATAAAATATCACAAACTATTGCAAATTTATAAGTATCATTTAATCATACACCGATGATTAAATAGCTCACAGCTCTCGAACATTATAATAAGCAATGTGCCATATCCGCCGTGCATATAAACGTCCGACAAGTTCATATTCACAAGTAAACAATGAGAAGTTGGTCTTTAGCGAACTCCTTCGAGCAGGAGCAATTTGCTCGTTCCAAACGAGACAAGACAACACTCGCAAGTCTGAGAGATATAAACGCACGACTTAGAGATGTTCTTAATGTATCATCCATTCTATATATAAAAAAAATTTGGGAATATTAAATCACTCTCTCTTAAAAAATATATTTAATTTTACACTTCACACACGCACATCGCACACTCCCCCTACTCGAGTCGATCATCCCATTAACATATCTCAAGATATAACGCTGGAAAACAAAAAATATATTTGTAATCAATTTATATATGGATATTAATCTCTATCTACACTCCAGCATATATACATTATATTAAAGTAGATTATATATAAATACAGTATGCATAATAACATCTCATTTCGATGAATCACACCACTTTTCTCTATAAATTTATAATATTATTCGTTCTATATCAAAATATATGTTGTATTTATTCACAATAATCGATTCCTAGTTTGTTTTAAGTATAAATATGTGGCTTGAACACATTAAAAACTTATTCACTTGTGCTAACGTATGTATATTAATATTAGTTTCATTGTATTAATCGACTCTTACTTATCTAATCGCGAGCGAAAAGCATTCTTTGGAATTATATATTGATCTAATTTGATTATTATTTGCTTTCACGAGGATAGTAGATTAATCAGAACTCTAAAAATGTAGACATACTGCTCACGTCATCAGAAGTCAACCGATTTTCGTAGTACTATCTCAATAGACTGGTTTCGGTTATCTTATTGTAACAAGATTATTGAATAATCTGGACCGATGGAGTCAGATTTGTGTTAATAAATATTTACAATTCCGAGATAATATGATAAAATTTGGTTTATATAATAACATATAATTCCGTCTCCATGACTATCTATCATCTAATATACCTACGAGATAGCCTAATTTTGAACGTTACTATCTATCCTAGGATATTAAAATCTTTTATATGCTCCTCGTGGACATTAGAATAAACCATGTTAGTACCTATCTATATATGTCAATCTATCTTTCTCAGTGAAATATATTACACTGAAAGAACTTTCAAGTTCTCTCTCCAGCTGTTGTTTATCATAAAACTGAATTCATCACTCTCCCTCTCTAAAAGTGATACTATATTCTCAGAACTAGGCGCATATCACAATTCAGAAAGATTATTATCAGTCCTTTGATTTATTATTACTCACAGAATTTTATCCGTATAGACAATATGGTGATATTCGCAATGCTTTTAGAAATCGCGCTTATTCTTATTTTCCATCTCTAAACACTGAACAACACGCTTGGATTCGAAATCCGCTTCTAGGTCATCTGAAGTTTGGCTAGCAGGGTAATATTATTTAAGAAACTTAAAATAAAAAAATGAATATGTAGCAAACCATCATTGTATTACCAATAAAAAGTGGAAACTAATTCATAGGTTATGTTAAAGTTTGATATGAAAAGATATCATACAACATTACTATCGGTGTATAAAACATCAACATCTTACGTTAATCACATATCACCATTTTTTGATACTCAAAACAATAAACACTGTGCTTACCCGATCGAACCAGATCTCAGAGAAGTCGTGATTAAAGGATAAGAATATATTTACAGCTGGTCTTATGAATTAATCGTGCTCATACTGCACTACGACTCGCTGCGATAAGCCCGTAACATAACTGTCTGGCAATTGTTTCTATATATCTCGTGTCATTGCTTTCTATGATTTTTAAAAATGAGAAATTAATCAAAGATGAAAGTATCAGCACAAACACCCAAAAAACAAACGTAAATTTTGTGCGAGATGAGTGACATTTTTTTGATCTTTTTTATACTCTTATTAAAGTGGTACTTCTATTAATCTTTAGCAGAATTTGATTCTTTAGCAAATGAGAAAATTAGTAAGTAGGCGCATTAGTACAGACATTGAGATTTGTCCAAATGATTCAATGAGTTCAATTTTGAATCTACTTTCCACATGAACTCCTGTAAAGAAATATTCGTGGATTTCACTTCTTCAGATGAGTAGTTTTAGTTGGATTTGGGTACTGTTTTGTGTATTCATTAATTCTAGACACGAAACATTACTATCTCCAAAATGAGATTCGACGCTTTGAGGTTGTAGATTATTGTAGTGTTATCTACAGTTATGACCTATACAATGCGACTGCTCAGAAAATATAATTAATTAAGTCCTTGTATGTTGAAATAATTCTCTGTAATTATTCCACGTGCAGTCGTTAGTCTGTGGGATATATCCTAGATTAATACTTAAGTTCCTCTAAGTGTTTTGATTCTAACAAGCATGATTATCTCGGAAAGTTGAGAGTAATATTTCCATAATATTTTAGATAATTTTGAGGTAAAGAGCTAAATTGATATTCATAAAAATTGCGAGTAGCCAAAGGTCATAGAACTTTGAACGGTAGCAGCGTATGATTTCATAATCATTAATAGTAGATATTATTAGATGATAAGATTATTATTAGTTATAGTATTAGAATAAAATTATAAATAATATTATATATAAGTATTATAATATCATTATGTATGGACACGTACACTTAGTAGGGTATCTACAGATATAATATAAGATAGGTTAAATAAATAAATTTATACAGTGGGTGTGTCTGCATATACTGTTAAGTACGTTACATATTTGATATATATAATTATATAGGGTGCATCACTTAGTACCTCGTAGTTTATAGCTATAGTTTCACTATGCTTTATTACCAATAGTTATCACTACTATTTAGATATGCAATCTATATATGCGCTAATTTATATTTGAAGAGGAAGTGACTTATCTCTCTAATTATAGAATATATAAACTATTAATATTAAACAATAAAATTACTTTAGCTATAAGAGATATCATATTACTATTAGAGTCCAATATTTAAATTTTGGGGTAAAATGCCTTTACCCAAAATAAATAAATTTTATTTCGATGCATAGAAGAAGCATTACAAACTTTTTATATCATTTTAGGAAAATAATTAAACCGTATTTGTGAATATTATTAAATCTCTTTAATGCAAAGAAAGCTCGAAGATTCATGTTAAAACATTTAGGATTATAATACATCGATGGGGGATGTTTATTATATAAACATAACGCAATACCTAATATTATAATTTAATTAATACCTATATATATATAATATATTAATTAATTATATTATATTATATATTCACTTACTTTATCTACACATCTTTTATATCTATTTATACTTGATTAATACTTTAATATATATCTATACACTCTACTATAGCATAAATTCTTACCATCATCCAAGCATGGATCCGTGAGTGGTTGTATTGTATATCCTAAAAGATAATATAATATTATATATATATTATAGTATATATATTAATATATTTTATTTATATTTATTTAATATTTTAATAATTAACATTTCAGGATATATAATACATATATGTTTGTTATCTAAACATGAAACGCAATTTATATATTGTATATCATCATATAATACATAGTATATATATACAATATTTATTTTATTTATAATATATTATATATATATATAGTCATTAGTATATATAATTTAATATATTATATATAGTTATAATATAATGTAATTATAAATATACTATATTATTATCTTATAATTATTATTAATATATAATATATAAATATATATTAGTATAGTGTATTTAAATATAGTATTTATTATATTATATTTATATAATTTATATTCATTAAGAGTTAGTGTGATATTTATATTAAATTATATAATATACTTTATATTATATATTAATTATATTTATAGTATAATATTTATATATAGTATTGCTATTTAATACCAATAAGATAGTAGATAGTATTTCTTACGTAGCCGCCCTGTATGACGCCGTAGAAGATATATGTGGGTCAGACTTTTTAATTTCCTTTATCAGATTAACCTTTTGAGAATTTAATCAAATGCTAAAATAATTATTCAACAAGAATCTCACTCTCAGATGAAGGTATCGTTCTCATCGATATTAATATTAATTTGTATTATAATATATATTTATAATTATATTAAATATATGTAATTAAAATATATTATATATGTAATATCGATAATATAATCTGAAATGAATAAGTATTGAATAAATAGTGAGTACTTATGGTGAAGTGATATTAAGGTGTAATTGTTATCTATTCAAATTATTATATTTAGAAGGAATTGTATTTTGTAAATTATTTTTAATTTGTGATCTATTAGTATATTTTAATATATTTTAATTATTGTAAAGGTAGTTTGATAAAACTCGATACAGGGAAAGTGAGTATATACTTCAATTCTCAATATTA
>JABUQX010039992.1:35000-37195 GCA_015478945.1 Trachelipus rathkii | reverse complement strand
ATTGGAAAAGAGCAGTAATAGTACCCTTATATAAGGGTAAGGGAGATAAGGGGAACTGTACTAGAATTATAGGGGAATTAGTTTTATTGAGTGTTGTAGGGTAGATATATTGCTGGTATTTTAGTTGAAAGAGATGCATCGAGTGGACTGAGGACTGATTGTGTGAAGGAACAAAGTGCTTTAAGGAGTAGTAGAGGTGGTGTGGATAAATCTTTCATTGAAAACAATGACTGAGAAAATGAGGGAAAAGAAGAATAAATTGTAGGTTTTATGGATTTGGAACAGGCATATGATAGGATTTAATAGGAAAGCCTATGGCAGGTGTTAGCAATGTATGGTGTTGGTGGTAGGCTTCTGAATGGAATCAAAAGTATGTATGACGATATGAAGCGTATTTAAGAATAAATGGTGTCCAAAAGTGATGGTTTAATATTAATAGCGGAGTGAGCAGGGATGTGTCTCCTTGGTTATTTCAATTTGTATATGGATGGGGTTATTGAAAGAATTAGAGATGGGGTGGGCAGGAAATGGTGATAGAATGATGGAGAATGGAGTGGTCGAGGGTGCCCTACCTATTATATGCGGAAGATTTGGTTTTGTGTGGCGAATCTGGAAGAGAGTTTGACGAAAAGGATTGGTAGAGAGATTTGGCATGGTATGGGTAAAAGGAAGGGTTTGAAAGAAAACGTAGATAAGAGTAAGTTATGTTGTAAGTGTGGGACAGTCCTCGGGTGAAGTTTTGTTAGATGGTGAAGGCAGTTGGAACAAGTGTCTGAGTTTAATTATTTAGGATATCATGCTGGAATGAAAGGGAACCGATGATGCAGAGTGTAGTAGGAAAGTTAAGAATGGCAGAAGGTGGCTGGTGCAATAAAATCGTTGGTGGATGTAAAGGGACTAAGTCTGAATGGCGCAGGGTAAACATGAGGAGTGTACCTGTGTTAAGTATAGTAGTGAGACATGGTCTGGAATAAAGGTTATAGATTCTAAAGTTCAACGTGTTCGATGTACAATCTAGGGGTGTGTTAAGGTGTGAAGAAAATGATAAATGAGAGAACGTATTATAGTTATGTGGTGTGAAGAAGGGGTAAATGAGAAGAAATTAAATGAAAGTACGTTGAGATGGTTTGTCATATGGAAAGGATGAAATTGACAGGGTTTTGGTTAAGCCGGTAGTGTTGTATATGGTGAGTGTGTTGGGAATCGACTGGCTGGAAACAGAAGAAAAAGTGGATCTTGAGTCAGTGACAGAATGTCTAAAGGACAGAGTGTGGCAGAGGTGAGAATAAAGGTTGCATAAATGAGTGAATGGAGGTTTTTGTAAGGGGGTTTGGTTGTGCCCCATCTGGCCAAGGATTGAACCGTACATTTCACGACATCTCACGGGAGGGTCCGTCGCGGTCCCGTGAAGCTCTAGGGTGGATTTTATGACTGCGACGAGTTCTTACTAATAGGTATAGAGGGGGCAGTAAGGCTGGGCTTTCTTTTCGACTTGTGTCATATTCTTCACTACTTTTCTTTTCTGAGTGCATTGTCACGCACCTTACCCCTTCCTTATAGAAGGAAGATATAATAATAATAATAATAATAATAATAGTAATAATAATAATAATAATAATAATAATAATAATAATAATAATAATAATAATAATAATAATAATAATAATTAATAATAATAATAATAATAATAATAATAATAATAATAATAATAATAATAATAATAATATAAGTTTTACTTTTAACTTCTAATTCTCTAAATATTTTTTTCTGATTTTCATTTAATTTTCTTAATACTAGTCTAGAAAATAGTTTGCATAGAAAATAAGAGGCATATTTAAATTTATTAGTTTCTGACCGGTTTCGTCCGTAAACTTCTCTGAAGATGTCCGAAGTTTACGGACGAAACCGGTCAGAAACTAATAAATTTAAATATGCCTCTTATTTTCTATGCAAACTATTTTCTAGACTAGTATTAAGAAAATTAAATGAAAATCAGAAAAAAAATATTTAGAGAATTAGAAGTTAAAAGTAAAACTTATATAAAAACAAAAGCTGACATAGAATTTCTAAATAATAATAATAATAATAATAATAATAATAATAATAATAATAATAATAATAATAATAATAATAATAATAATAATAATAATAATAATAATAATAATAATACTAAATAACACTAACATAATTAATTA
>JABUQX010039992.1:22500-27500 GCA_015478945.1 Trachelipus rathkii | reverse complement strand
ACTTTAATTTCATGAAAAACTCGTCCACATCTATCCTTTTCTTCTACAGAACCCACTTCTTCCCCTCGTATATTACATTGGTTTTCAAACTCAACATATAACACCAAAATTAGCTACACTAAACTGCCCCTCTATCTTAGAGCCCTTCGAGTTTGCTATCCTCCTAAAACTACTCACAGAAGAACAATTTTTTTTTCTACTTTCATCAAACTAAAATATCCTCCTTATGTCATTAATTCAGCATTTCGCAAAGCCAAACAAAAATTCTATAATAGTAACCCTCCCATTCCTTATAATTTAAATCATCAATTAAAAGAACATCTTCCCAAAAATATTCGCTTTATAAAAAATAATACAATTCCCTTGAAAAAAGTTTTTAAACCCCCTAAAATTAATACTTATCAAACGCAATGCATTTATAAAATTCCCTGCTATGAATGTCCATCTGTATTTCGGCGAAACAAACGATTTTGCAAGACGGATAAAACAACATAAACATGATCTAGGGTCCGCCTAATTCAGCTTTAACAGTCCATCGAACTCTGCACAACCATAAAATCAATATAAATTCCGTTTCTCCATTGAAATACATCAATCAAGTTATGAAAGAGGAAAATAAATTGAATCGTCATTATATATACAATACTGATAATTTTAATAAAAATACCGGCGAAGTGAAGCCTTAACATATCAAAATTCTTATACTTCATAAAATTCAGGATGCCTTAAGGATGTGAAGAGGAGGGACGGCCAACTAAATTAAACAATATTTTTCATTTAACTTTTTTTATTTTTGTATATTCTTGTCATTCCATCGGACAGAGGCCTTTGATTGTCTTAGGCGAAAGCTAATGGTTACTTTGTTTTGTTTATATTTCATAATTTTATCTGTGATGTTTTATTAAAGTATTATTTTACGTGCCTAGGGTGACTATCCTATATATATATATATATACATATATAAATAATTTTGAAAAGAGTTTTGAATTTTCGTAATTTTACTGTTATGGTGAACGATGCGACTTGCAATTTCCTAAGGAACCGGATGAAAAGACAGAAAGAAATAACTAACTCAACAGCTCCAATAAGAAGACAAGCGTGTGGATCAGACACCACAACGAAATATAATTTATGTTATGCAATGCAACGTAACCCGATCTCAGGTTTGTGTTGAGGACCTCTCTGCGTCCTCCGCCGGTGCTGAATATCTTGGCCTGTACACTGACGGATTTAAATAGACTGCAAAAGCGAATATGTGCATCAGAGGAGAAAGAAAAGTAGAAAAGGAACAGCAGCGCACAGCAAACAGAATTAAATAAGCCAATCAAGTAATAAGCAAATTATATAAGTAAAACAATTCTCAAACTAAAGAAAAACTCAGGACACAAGCTACAAAGGAAACTCTGCACCAAAGCGTATATACATGTATTAACAAAAGGGATATTTACAACTCTTCCCTTTATGAATGAAACTACATATGCTACCAGATATTATTATCTATCTGTCAGCACATGCACGACAAACATAGAAGGATAGAGCTCGATTTTGTGAAAAGTAATACTCATATGACTATTTAAATAAAGTAACAAAATAATTGACCTGCATGAAAATACCAAAGCACAGATCTCATAAATATGTCAATACAATATATCAAGCTGATAGACTAGATTGATTATATTGATCATATATGCGAAGATTTACACATATATATACATATTTATATAAATATATATATATACACATTCACACGCATATATGAAAAATTATTAAATAATTTAAATTATGGGAGTAATAATGATAATTGGTAAATTAAATTATAATTATCTTTATATTTACACCATTAATAGTATACTCAACTAATGTATGAGTGATGAATCCTGCTCTCGTATTCTTGTGTATGACTTTGATTATATAAGAGCTGTCACAAGGAATATGAATGTTTAATGAATACTGATGGATTCACTTCCAGACTATATAAACATAGATGATGTTGTCTCATAAAGTTGACCAAGAGATATTTGGCTCCTAAATTTGATCCCTGAGAAAAATCTCAGTGTAAGTTATTTTATTTAATGTGACCATTTAAAAAAATTATTGATTAATTGAAATGAACACCTACCCTGAAGCGGGGATGTTCCTGTATGAGCCTTTGAATTAACTGTCTGACTATTTAACTCCAAAAATTATTGATTAATTGAAATGAACACCTACCCTGAAGCGGGGATGTTCCTGTATGAGCCTTTGAATTAACTGTCTGACTATTTAACTCCAGAATTTGATTAATGTGGATTGATTTTGTATCAGTCAGAACAACAAAAAAAAAATAATGAAACAGTACTATTTATCAATACTAAATCTGATGGAAGAATATTATATAGGTTAATAAGTAATTCTAATCCCAATAGTAACATATCTACAGTGTGATAAATAAAAACAAATAAACAGAAATGAAAATTACTTTCACCTCTTCATTACTGAATGAATACTTTCCTTAATTTATTGGTGAACGAATCACAATTTATTTCATCATCCTCCACCAAGAAAATGTTAATTTTCTTGCAAAACAGCAAACCACTATGCACACAAGTGGAACGAGAACAGTTTTCATCACCAAATTAACATAATTACAAAAAAAATATAATAATATACAGAAAAATCTTTGTACTAAACTGTTAATTTAAAATTTCATAATTTTATATGCATTTCTCTATTTTTCATTATTTACAGGACAAAATTTAAATGTAATAGGAATGAGTAAACAGCAAGAAATCACTGTCCCGGCAATTACCGCACCAGGAGGAAAAAACTAAAATTGAACACAAGGGACAGAGTGTAACTTATTTTACAATTAATTGTCGTTCATGATAGGATTACATAAGTGATGAATATTTTTAAATTGTAAAGTTCGACCAACCTGATTATTTCAATACTTTAAATATTACAAGTAATTTTATTTTTATCATATAATGTATACATTGCATGTCATTTATTTTATTAACCCTTATGCGGGTACGTATTGACTATCCCGATCGGTCTGTCATTTTTGACATCACATTTTTTCCAGATCAAGAACATATCTGCCTGTGTCCTTCCCAAGGTCCATTGTTGGAAACATCTCTCCAAACGGTAACGGCATCACCGGATACAGGACTCCCTGACAACCACAACCTGAAAAAATCAATAATATATTTGTAGTAATATGTAATGACAGACGTTACATAAAAAATAAATAAATACATAATATCTAGTAGAATCTCAGGAAACTGCTGGAACAAATCAATTAGTACATATATTTAAGACCAATACATTGAATAAATATTCATTAAATCCACACCAAGAAATATAAGTTTCTTCTTCTTCACTGAATTTGATAAGAAGAAAACATATAGTATTAAAACATTATATGCATTAACTAAATACAAACTAAAGAATATACATCAATTGAGTCAATAATTACTAAATAATAAGAATGTTATAAAATTAAAAGCTTATTTTAACTGAACATGAAAATATATTTTAAACAATTATTTTCTCCTAGAATATTCTAAAATTCCTTTCATAATATAGTCTACTTCAGGCACAGGTCCTTTTGACCTAGTTCTTGGCCCTATTGAATCTACAATAGAGTCTGTAACTTTGGTATCTTCACACTTTGTCTGAATGAATAAATTAGGGGATATGATATATGAATCTTCAATGAATTCATCAATAGTGCAGGTTCCCATGTCACTTGCTTCACTGATGACTGACATCCCCTCATCAGGAAAACCAAGGTCATAATCAGAAGACTCTGACTGCAGAATATGTACTATATTATCTGGAAAACCCTCAAAACTACCCAGATTTGACTCGACAGGTGATTCCATCACCTGATTACTTATCATAGAAGTGTCACTAAGGGTTTTTTCTGCCTTACTCTCAGTTCGACAAAGGAACCTTAAGAAGGCATAGTCAGAGGACATACGACGACTTGGAACAGGAGAAGGATAGATCTCAGACATAGACTCCGACAACTCCAAACCATCAACACAACCAGTTGGGGCCCCGGAATTCAATGAGATACCATCCTCCACCAGAGGAACGCCCACGAATAAGCTTTTACTGTATATAAGTTGTCATATTTTCTTTACCTCTTTAAGAGATTCTGGCAAATTTAAAATTTATAGAATATATATAATAATATATATATATATATATATATATATATATATATATATTATAATTATATATATACTATATATAATATATATATATATATATATATATTAAGTATAATAATATTATATATATATATATATATGTTATGAGAATATATATATATATATATATATATATATAATATATATATAATATATATATAATATATATATATATATTATATATAATAATATATATATATATATAATAATATATATATAATATATATATATAAATATATATATATCATATATATATATATATAAATACTAATATATAAAATCTATCATAAACACCTTTATTTTCTAACAAATTTTTTTTAATTCTAATTATTTTCATTATTTTGATTCCATTGAGTAGATTCATTTATACGCCCTAGGCCCGATTGAATAAAATCATTATTAAAAACCAAAAACTTTTTGTTTGAAAAAAAAATAATAAAAATAACTTAGTTATTACGATAATAGTAATTACGAGTTTTTTTTACAGACTAACATCTTTATTTTTCAATTTTTATTATAAAAATTATTTTTGGAGTTTACTTGTATAGAATTAATTTTTCTTTTTTATTTATCTAGATTAGATTAATCATAGGATAATGGTAGTTATTATTTTTGCAAACTAACACTCGTTATTTTAATTTTTATTAAGTTAGAATTTTTTTGAGAATTAACCACTTATATACATTAACTTTCTATTTTATAAGTTAAGAATTACTTTTACACTACTAACATTTTGCCTTTAGTTTCCTCTGTATAGAACTCTAATCTTTCTTTTTATTTAGTTAAGATTATTTTCCAATA